>JAAVTS010002479.1:3472-19166 GCA_022845575.1 Baylisascaris ailuri
AGCTTATATCCTTATGTCCACTCGTAGTTCAGCTCCTCGTAAGTTCAATGATTACGTGTCGCGGCTTGAAAAGGTCTTGACGATGCGCCTCACAGGTGCTCATCGGGATTTTCAGGCGAGCAGCATAATGTCGAATGTGCCCATTGGGCGTCACAGTTGGAATGGGCGTGTTCAGCAGGTCCGCACCCTCATTACTGACCGATCAGCCACATCGAAACAACTACTGCGATGATGCCGGCAGCCTTATGGATATTCCTACTGTTCGCTGTTGCCCATTCCGCAGGTTTGTTTTGTATATCAATACCAGCTTAGTGCCCATATTTTCCCGTCACTATTGTCACTTGAAGGCGTTCTTTATGTTTTGACGTATGCACGCCTCATCTACAGAATTGGCTATGATTCCGCCCAAAGATCCTCAGATTCACTTCAAAGTGCAGGGGTTGTTTCCGCTGTCCAGACCTGTCTCCTCAACTGTCTTAGTCATTGCCATCGTTCGTCCAAACCATGCACTATGACTGGTGATTACTTATGCTTTGCAATGCCTGCCAACAAAAATAACTGCATATCCGCGCCTGTTCTATGCGACGATCCGTTCCTTTTTATCTGTGTCCTTGGTAAAGCCTTCAAGTCTTTCAAGTCAAGTAATGTTTAAATTTTCTGTTTCATAGCGTTGCATTTTCTGATTGTTGAGCGCTTCGTAAAATGTATCTTGTGTTTCTCTCCCTTGATTCATTAACACCTGTAAAGCGCTCTATAGTTTTGATTTGCTGCAGCTATGAATCTTTATCTTCAGAGGTTTCAAGGCATCTAAAGGTTTCTAAAGTACCACAAGTATTTTGAAGACTTAATTCTGAGGTTAAAAAACGCTAACACTTTGGAGTTTCCCAATTAATGAAGAAAGGTTTTTCTCAACCAATATGTAGGTAGGGCTGTACAAAACGCTACTAATGACATAAAGGTTTAATTAACGTCCATGGCGATTTGTTACTGCGCCACCATCATGCCCTGATATTTCGGTTTTTAGCTTAAAACCCCGCAACCCGAAGAAGCCGACCGAAAAAATGCCGATAGTCGAAAACTTTGCAATCAGCGGGTATTGCAATCTCAATGCAACCTCAATATGGAATCGAAATAAGTAAAACGTTGGAGATAAGGATGGAGCAACCAGTCGAAAACTGCTGCAGTTTTCGCAAGAAACTTGAGAATAGGAACCCTTAAGATGATGATACGATTCAGAAGAAATTATACGCCACATTTCCTCCTACCTCGGAGCATGTTGTTGAGGCGGAAGATACACGGTTAACCCTCAAAAGATTGCATGAATTACACCTACATTGGAAGTAGTATTTTAAACAGGTCATCAGAAAAACGGCACGAGCTTAAAGTAACAGGGCGTAGTAGTACATCCGAAATCAGATCTGGTCTCGTAAGAAAGAATGTCAGAGGTCAATGAGAATCTAAGTACTGCTCACTTTTGATAAAAATACGCAGCAATGGACGCATATAAACGATTGATAAGCACATTTTCTTCCGAAAAATGTGTTTATTTTGTTACGAAATAGTACTGCAAGAGATGTTTATTTCGTATTCGATTGTCCTCTTATGCTCAGTGGTCGTCTCTTCGTTTGCGTCGACGACGTTAAGGATGGGGTCCTTCAGGATGACGATTATGTTTCCATCCAGGCCCACTTATAGTAGGAGTGCTCTTAAGTGGCACATTCCCTAACAAGTGTTCGGCATAGTGGCAGTCTGCATTGGTCAATAGCTTTCGTTCCTGTCCATCGGGTGGCGAGTGGCGACTGACAAGCAAGTGCTTTCTGATATCATAGAGCTTAATAACTGCAACGATTCTAGTGCTCTTAAAACAGTCGGTCAGACATATTTTTTTTTCCACTAACAACTGCTATATTTGTAGTTATGGAACTTCGAAGCAGTGTGAGCAATTCAACGCAGGCGAGCTGCCCACACTCATGACCCTGCCGCTCACCTTCGTTGAGGTATAGTGACCAGCAGCGCATGTGACGGTCGCTTGTATGGGCCACGTAGGGTCACAATTTCTTACCGAAACATGTGGCAACGACCGACAGTGAAGAGATGCGTGAAAAATTTGCAAAAAGTAGATTAATAAAAGCGTGTTTGTATTGTAAGATAATTAAGTAGGTTGCCATAAATAAACAAAATGCGCAAGAGTAGTAAAAAAGGATGGTGGAACAGGCGTGTAAAACATTTCAAGATTGCAATTCAGGTGAGTAGATGAGTTTCCATTTTTTTTGAGCACTGACAAGCACGGCAGTTTACTTGTCAGTTCCATTTCTTGTCTGTCAGTTACTTATCAGTTGAATGAGATTCGCCGCTGAAGTATTGCGAGCGCAGAACATGGGATGCTGCGACCTCCTCCTCTCATTGCCTAATCGAACATACCCCGCCTAGATTTCGCGGTTTCGAAGCACCTCGAATAACGCTGCCGCGTCTAAAGAAAGCTAACGTGAAAATATTTGTCTGGATGTAATGAGTAGTGGGGAGGAACAGGACGTGGCAAGTTGAAAATATATGCGGCTGCTGGCGTGACTGGTGAAGCGAGGAGGCACTCACATATAAATGTGCAACTTTTTCCCACCTCTCCTCTAACCCAACACACTGGTTGAATTATTAAAGTGCTGCTATCCTGCAGTTGAGATATTCTCGAACAAGGAAGATCGAAGGCTTGGTCTGGGTTCTTTTCTATGCCTGCCAGTGCTGTATACCATTCATTGGGGTACGCGATATGCATTCTCCCTTCACTTGTCAATAAATCTCATGCATTAACTCATAAGTTTAATATGTTCTTATCGAGTGTTCAGAATCTCTCACATAAAAGAGAGCAATCTTAGGTACTTAAATGAG
This sequence comes from Baylisascaris ailuri, assembly GCA_022845575.1. Lineage (NCBI taxonomy): Eukaryota > Metazoa > Nematoda > Chromadorea > Rhabditida > Ascarididae > Baylisascaris > Baylisascaris ailuri. The sequence goes on from JAAVTS010002479.1 coordinate 6,356, forward strand.
CAGAAATTAAAAAAAAAAGTTCCACATTGGTTTCTTGTTTGCCATGCGTTCTCTCAAGGAAAAGTTCAACCTTGCTTTATGACCCGTAGTACTCCTTAATTAGGTTTATCGCTGAATATTAGGAAGAGAGAACAGCTAAACGGAAATTCATTTCACAAGTAGGAAGAATACGAGTGCATGGATTTGATTTTATATAAATGAATAGATCGAGCTGTACCAACACTCTCACACAAATACATGAAGCAAGCTGCTGAGATATTAAATAATTTTAATGCCAAAAGCAATAAGTAGTATTCTATGTGAACTGCAAGTCGACCACCATTACGAACTCACGGAAGTAATGCTCCCTCTTCTTAGAAATGTAGTTCAGAAGATATTGCGATATTGCGGCCGTTTCTTAGCCAAACTAATCTTTGATTGAAATCCATGAACGTCTCGGTGATCACTCCTCAAAAACATCACAGCCATGTTATGGATTAACAATTTCGAGTGAATTCACGTTGTAAACTCTGATAATCGAGACAGTAAACAAGAGCAGTGAAACTTCGAAATATATGATTTAAATCCATTGAGTATGTTCAATAAGCTTCGTTTACCTCCGCAAAACCTAATGAATTCTTGAGAAAAACAATTTTCAACACAATTAGCGCTCGATATCGCTCATTTTCCTCTGAAAGAACTTCTTTTCCACGCTGGCTTTCCTTTCACATGGAATTCTTCTAGCTTGGAAGTGAAGTTGCCTAAACTCCGATTGTTTCATGTCGAGAGGCATAAAATAATGAGTAACTCGTTTAAATGTTTGCTACCAATATAAATCTATTAATAAGCAATATATTATCTCAGGATAAATTGCGTTCCTATTGGAATCAGCAACATTCACGCAGAGCAAAAATTAAACTTTAAATTTGTTTGTTTTTATGGTAGTGAAACACACACCACAGAAAGAAGAAGGAAATTGCACTATGCTTACAAGTATTTTAGGAATGCCAAATAAAATTAGAGCACTTCTGAGATCGATTCAGTGAAAACGGATATTTAATTGAGCGCATTGCACTGAGGCAAATCCGCCTTTTTTTGAGTTTCTTTGAGTGCATATTTCCCTAGCGGTGCAAATTTCACTTTATCGGTTGACTAACTCAATAAAATTTATTTGTAGTAAAATTATATCATCCTACAGATAATAAAACAGAATCGAATTTTCACACTTTCGGCAACGTTTTTAGCTCTCAAAATAAGAGTGCACTCATTCTCATGGAAGTAAACTCCGATATTCATTGGTGCAATAGGCAATTAGTGTTGCTGTTTATGCGAGATGAGAAGAGGGGCTACTGAATAACAGGGACAAATTAAACGCATAAAACTATAACCTTAATCAAAATCGTCGACATAATGTCGAAATCCGATCAAGGATTCCACTACCATCTAAAATCACAATTCCCCACATCTCTCTACTCAATTCCACTATCTATCGCTGAGCTGAATACGATGATTCTCGTCGTTACAATTTCGATAGTGCCTTTTTGTGTTAGAAAATGTATTCAGCCAGCTGAGTGAGGCAAAATTACTCTTCTGCGTTGTTTGTAGAGTGGGTTGAAGGGCTTTTGTGAAACACTTCAGGGTTATTCAGTTAAAGTGCTTTTTAAATGAAATATACGCCAGTGAATTTAATTTCCGTAGCTACTGAAGAGTTCACAATTCACCATCGCTTTCTCATTCTCACCGTTTGCAGATGAGAAACGGAGAAAACATCTGTAATGCTACATCAATCACAAATGTTACTGTTAATAAACATATGTGTTACTATAAAACATTTCTTCGCTTCGTGTTATATGGTGTGTTACAAATAACGAAGAAATATTGTTTTTAGGGCGAACATTAACTAATGGCATTCTTGTAACATCCTTTATCGAGTCACTTTTCGCTTTCCGATGGTTTAAAAGTGTTCCATAGGCTTTCTCAGATATTCTCTAAAAGTTTTAATCAATGCTTCATCGATTCGTAGCGTTTGCAGCAATCGTAATGAATATTTCCTTACTATACTGACCCCCTGATAGTAAAACACATTTGGCGGCAGGTTGAGAACAAAAAGAAAATGTTGAAAGGAATTTAGGTTGTAATCTAGCGCTGTGGCAAGCAATATTGGTTTATCACCTAGGAATAGAACTAGACCGGAATGCTGAGACCGGAATAGAAAAAAAAAACACGTAAGAAATGAGGGTCTAGAAGGAATATCGGCAGCAAGTGAAAAGGATTGGTTGGCTTCGAAGGTTGGCCTTTTTGTGCGAAATGGATAGCCTCTTCAGAACGGGACCAGGACTACTTGTGATAGTATTCGATGCTGATAGCATGAATTGAAATATGTCATATGTTATTGGTCCGAATTGTCAATCTACAAGCGAAATGAATGCATCATACAGCGAAAAATGAAGGAAGACAGGAGGCAGGTTTGACTAACATGAATCGCTATCTTATCTACAAATAGGAAAACATGATGTATCTAGGAGAGTCAAAACGAAAGCCAATGTACAAATTAATTTTCTAATATCAGCTGCGGAGCTGCTCAAATACACTTCGCCAATACACATTTTTCGATTGTGCTATTACTGTCTTAGCATTGTTCGTGCAAACTCATAGAACTATTGAATATGTATTCTCAAATATCACGAATAAGCCATGACATTATTCCGATTTAAGCTTTCATAATTACGCAATGAATTTGCCAAGCTTCAGTATTGTCTATGCCAAATTGTAGAGCTATTGATGAAAGTATTTCGCAAAATAAAAGAAGGTGCGTGCTAAAGTTAATTACTTATTTTCATGTTAATCAATTGGTTCAGCGAATCAGTTGTGATTGAATACATTTTGTTTCTTAATTGAATGAATATTTTAGAAAGCATTTTCGTTTTACATTTTTACTACAAAACGATGCCTTAACGCCCACCAATAGCCTCATCGATGGATGCAAATATTGTCCATAAGGTGTTATTTTACCGTATACAAAAGTGGGATATAGCTTACTGCTTACACTACTGACTAAATAAAAGGATATTATTGATAATATAGAGCGGAAAAAATTGCTTTTATTGTAAACCAGAAGTTCAGCTGTATTAATGGAGATATGTAGATTAGGAATGTCTCCTTCTTTGCCATTTTTGGTAACCCTGAGGCTGAATTTCTCATCATACTGGAGATATTCATAAATTCAGGATAGTTCATAACTTCAATTTCAAAAGTGGTAAATCATCGACCGTATCCATGTTTGTGCAAATCAGGATTATTACTTTTGCCATTTGGTATTGCATTATTAATAATTATATCTGAGGCAGCTTTCCTTTCCATCTGAACGCCTCTGATTTACACATTATTGAATTTGCATATTTTGCACAACTTTCATGATAACAATATGTACGATGTTGTTGGATTTCACTTATCGTATATACAGTGTTGCTTTATGCGTTATCGTTACAATAAACAAATTAAAACCTGCTGTATCTGTAAGAAATGATGTCGTTACGCGAATTGTTGAAGAATATTTTAGCTTGGTAGCAAAAAGAATCTATGATATTCTTAAGCGAAAGATTAACTAGAGCACATTGAAGTCGACGCTAATTAAGAAACGATATCTGAGCTTATTTCTTATTATACTATTGGTAATTCCGATAACGTTATCAGTCGAAATTTAGCAATATTGTCATAAGAAATGAGTCCTGATACTGCAATAAGAAGCCCTAATGCTGTAATAAGAAATGAGCCCTAATCTAACTTTTACAACATTACAATTACTATTAAATGCTCCCTGAAGAAAACTAGTGTGCAATAAATAGAGTCATAGAGAGAGCTGTTTTATTCGGAAGTGACTATCGGCGATAAAGAATCTAAATTTGTCGGATTCTTATATAGTTTAGGAATAGCTCAAAGTACGTTTAAATATTTATTTCCATTACTTATTTCTACTCCTAATCGGTGACAAATACTGATACGTGTAGTGATAGTATCTTTTTAGCTGTTACAGTATTAACATTAGGTGTTGTTAGCAATCGCTTGGATACAAAAGCCTCGCCTATTTTTTTAAATATGCGAAGGAGATTGTTTTTTTTACACCTAGAATTCTAATAACTAGCTACCTTATCAATAAAAATTACATTTCAGAAGTGATATGATCCATAGAAAAGACATTTAGCTTCAAGCTTTTTAGAGAAAGTACGCCTGCAACAGAACAGCGATTGCTTATACAGTATCTATTCATTGATGCTGTCAACGTTTTAGTAGAAGAAAGGTGTTGTTGTCTTCAACAATGTTGACATCGTATTTGTGAATTGGCCTCTATTAAGAATTTTTTTTTTAGGTAAATCGTACAGTGACATATTTCCAGTGAGTTTCAGGTTAGATATGACGATATTTACGCAAAGTTCATATGTGAAAGGTGATTGTATATGAGAAGTAATCTCTGTCACAGGTAATTCAGTACCCAAATGTTCAAAGCCTTTGTCGAATCGTTATCCATTCATTACCCCGACGTATCCTGTTGCATGCAATTTAAAAGAAAACGTCGTGAAATAGCTATAACGTAGATGAAATCGCGAACAATATGCAGAACAGATGCTGTAGTTCGTTGAGAATGCTCTACTTGTAGAGATTCGATTAAAAACTTTAATAAAGTTAATGCTGTCGTAGTTTTTACCCAAATAGGAAATATAAAGAAGGTTTTTTCTTCATATTGACGATTAATGCATGAATAAATAAGACTCTTTAGTTAATTTAACAATAGCAGTTCGCATAAAATTAGCCGATTTAGTGTTTCATCAATTCCTCTGAAACTCTGTAAAAGTGTTCCAAACTGTGAGGATTTAATATGATTGGTGTAATATCGTTCGATGTTTTTAACATGTTTAACGAAGAAAAATTTGACGTTGTTGCTATGTCGTCCTATCTTTTCATTGATGTTTTTTCGCAGAAATATCACATCCGCATCACGGATTTTTTTGTGGTTACTAACGTGTGTTGGATATTCTCATAATCTCTAATACAATTACTTACACCCATTGTTCTAGAATGCTTTTATTCGAAATGATTCGCAATGGTGGCGCATTTTGGTGATCCAATAGACGAATTGCCCAGAACGAAAGGTGACGCTCATCGTTTCAAAGCTATTGTAGAAGATACTTTTAGAAACCTTCGAGAAGAAGACTTTTCAGCCAGTTTCTTCATTCTTACTTCTTAGACGAATACATAATACGATGATGACTGCATTGTATCTAAGTACCTTCTCCTCTTCTCAACCTTTCGCTCAAAAGGATTAAATTCCTACTGTAAAATGCATTTATTTCCTTTGCGACTGCTTTACTATAGTTCGAGCTGTTTTCTACGAGAATCTTCTTCCTCTGTGAGAAGTTCTAAGCGAGCGGCCCCATATTTCTTTGTCGCTTTCATCATCTTAAAATTGCTATTTTTACGTTTTTGTTGCTCCCGAATTACAGGATTATGCAACTTCATAAGGATGTAATGTGTTCGCAAGATGCAATAAAACCTCAAGTGCTCATATACACATGCGGGTGATATGATGTACATTTTTGTTGTTGATAATTAAGTGCCACATCTTCGAACTTTTTATGAAAGAATTTTATTAAGCGATTGCTCGTTAAAATAGGTGTACACGTGAATGTTTATGTTCAACCAATTAGCATGCAATTTTAAATAACCCATTCTCCTTGAAACGACGATCTGGCACGAACGCATGTAGTGGTGACGAAATATTTCTCTTCCACTGAACGACTTCAATGGTAATTGTTCCTCAACATCATAATAACTGCTTGGTGGAATGTGGCACACAAGTCGTGTTCTTCGAGTGCATCCTTCACATTCCCTCAGGCTTCCTTAATTCAGAATAATGCCTGCCAGTTGCCATTCTACTGCTTCATATAGTGCGCCGAAGAGGCAGTAAGATGAGCATCAACAAATAATGCAGCTTGTTTTGTAGAAAGATTTCAATAATTTTTGTTGTATGCCCACCTCACTAAAAGCACATAGAATTCCTACTGAGGGAAATGGAGTACATTTACTGAATTGCATATATACTAAAAAAATTTAAATCCATCTATTGCACATACAACAATGGGGCATCATCCTATGTTCAACTAAGGAATATTATCTCCTCACTTTTTCCTTTTGCCCTTTATTTGTATCGTCTTCAATTGTTTTTGATATAGTAAATCAAATAACGAACGGCGATATCACTGCACATTTTGAGCGAATAAACGTATACTCTTTATTATTACAGAAATGCGATTTCGGGTAACGTTGTGCGTACAACGTAGAGTTGCTACTACTAAATATAATACACACTTTACTCTTCAATGACTCATGTTCTTTTAAACGTCATAAATATGTGCATCGATGATATCCGCTAATATTATTAAATGAAGAAACGAGATCGAAATGAGTGGAAACGTTCCCGAATAGCGATTCTCATCGATGTAAGGGCTTTTTTGTAGACTCAACTTTAATCAACAATTTTTTCGGATTTATGAAAAAGCACACTGATTGCCAATTTGAAGTTTCCGATCGCGTAAACTTGAAAAGGTGAAGTCTGCAATTTTGTGTGGAAGTCATGCGCAAATCTAATGACACTTAAAAAATTGAATTCTTTCGATTGCCGCTAAACGAATCTTCAAAAATAGTAGAAGAATTTCCTGGTCATCATTTTTGTCATCAATTTCCTCGTCACCATTTTTATCTGCTCATTCTCTCAGGAAGATGATTTGTATTTAGTTTAATTTCTCACAACGATCTAAATTGAAGTGTCGATTGAAACCGATTATGCGAAATATGGCAGCCGCCAGCAATTGTCTCATTAATATGTTTGTCATATTTTACTCATCATCAAAATGTTTTCTTTAAATACCACTTGTCTCAATCAATTTATTTATTTATTTATTTTATCTCTTTTGGCATTCGTTGATGTTTACAAATAATTAGATACCAAATATGAACGACCTCTACACATAAGTAGAATACCAAAAACTTCTATCGTTTATATTTGATTTCATTTTTCTTTCATTCATTGTTTATCCGCCTTAGGCGATATATGCCTTGTTGCTCCTATCCATAAATTAAAATTGAGCAAAAAAATCACAACCATTTGACGTCAAATATGCTCAAAATGAGCTGAAAAAAATTTTTTGTACTCTATTTCTCTCTCTCTCCAGTATGGAATTTTTTTATTCGTTTGGCGAATGCTTCGTATTGGGCAAATTTCCTCAACAGAACCGTTTTATGTAAGAAGACGCTATGACGAAATTATATTGAAATGTGACGCGATTGAATGTTTTCGTTGGTTTCATCAGTAGATGGTCTCTAATCACACTCAGCACCGACCCATTCTGAGTGTTTGAAATTTCTTGCATCGCAGACTCCCTCACCGCATTCCGTTAAACTCGAGGTTGATTCAGAACTTTCAAGGTGGATTATAATCAGTTGCTACAAGCGACGCTGATGAAGCTTACGATGAAACAATGAAATGGTTGAGTGATACTCTCATTCGCTCAAAAAACTGTTGAAGTCAATCGGCTTTAGGTTTGTAAACGAGCAACAACGACTTTTTGAAGAGGTATAGTTGCCATTTCAAGATCTTTGATTATGTTTAACCTATTGATTTGTCTACAGATTGGGGTCCGCTCGATAAAGAGGGCATCGACGTATCGAATCGTTTTGCGGAGACGCCCCTCATTCGAACCGAACGCTCTCGTCTTGTCGCCGGAGGTTGCTTCTGCTGCAGGGCGTTCATCTGCTCGCATCAAAAATGTCCTTGCTCGAGATTCATTTTCTAAGCACCCCGTCCATCTTTCACTTCAAAAGTTTCACTTCGTTTTGACGAAATGTTTATCGTTCAATGGGGTACCGCTTGATAAATCACTCAAGTATTATACATCACACAACAAAACAATAACGAAAAAGTTCATTCTACGAAACAGACAATAAACAATTCAAATACCAAGTTTCACATTAATAAAGACAAGATTAGTGCGATGATTCGATTTGAACGATTACTCGCCACCTTATAGGCTTATTGCAGTTGTGTAGATTACTATTTAACAAAAACTCAAAAAAATACATTCTTTGACAATAAAATAACAGTATTTCTATTGTGAAGACTTATAAATGGCTGATTTATCTCGTCGATATAATTCAACATTGGCAATCGCACACGCAGCCGAACAAGTCTAATCACTTTCCGAAGTTTATTTTACCTAAAGCAGGTGAAGCATAATTTTGCCGCCTGAAAGTATGAAATAAACCGATGTCAATGAGTTCGACAATGGAAGCTTCGTTATCGCGTAAATTCTGTGATATTTAAGGAATGCGTTCACATCGTTCTCACAAGCATTTCGCTAGATGTTGAAATGACGTTGAAATGACGAATTAAAGTTTTATGACATTTGAAAGATGCAATCGAGAACGATATAAATTGCTTCTATTTGCTGAGACGATACATAGGCGGATATCTTTTTGCTTCACAAGTAAAAAAAACCGACCATTTTTAGACGCAAAATTTGCGGGTCACGTTCACCTCATTGATCTCGTCAGCAAATAAGCTAATTGGAAGCCTATTATTAAATGCATCGAGTATTTCATTTCGCTAGTTCCACGCTTATAGATTGAATCAGCGAAGTGCAAACAAAAATTCATTTAATGGGAAGAAGTAAAAAGTATCGATGGTCATTTCACACCTTGTTGGCGAAATTTAACCAAATTGGGGGTTGCTTTCTGTTACAATCGCAGACCGAATACATCGGCCTAGGAACGTACCGTCGTAAGCCAATTGAGTCAATCAGTTCTGCAGAATTCAAAATTGAGCAGCGTTTCGCCTCTCTTTGTGCTGCAGTTGTTTTCGCGTTTAGTCCGAAAAAAGAAAAACACCTGCTTGGCGGTTCTCTGAACAACTAACGGCTTTCTTCCGAACTATTCAGTCGCTCGCCAACAGTTTTGCATCAAGAGGCAATTCGTTCAATTGATGAGGAAAAGCGATTATGAGATATACAAGAATGTTGCACTTACCGAAATCCATCTCGATGCCAAATTGAAATTTTCTAAAAAACATTGAAAAAAAATCTATCCACTTCTTCAAAAAATTTAACCTACTAGATTCTAAGGAGACGAACGGATTTAATAAGTTGCCTCAACGGATGGTCACATAAATCAATAATCTTAAATCCAGAACGAGCGATGCTAGAAATAGAATTCGAAAAAAATTAAAAACCAAGATTCGAGACCCTAAAACGTGACATCACTATTCGACAAGCTTCTTTAGAAGTGTACCTAACATTGCAGCAATATTTCCGGTATATCTGACACGACGGCGACACTTTCGTGGTTTCAAATGTTAAGCAAGCAAAGCTTTCAGCTAGGCACTGTAGTGGACAAAGGAAATTTCTTCATTCTACTTTACATCGGATGGTCGCATTTTTATGCAAACGACCATGAGCAACGTATCGGCATGCGACAAATCAAAGAAGTCATCCAGATTGCTTTTATTGTTGTCGCTGGAACGAGTGTCCGGAAGTCCATTATGAATCAAAAAATTTGCAAGATACAAATGCTCTAAGCTGCTCGGATAGAAATACCTTGTATTTGATGAACATTAAAAAAAGTGACAACAGAAGATAGGATTACTTTACGGAGTGAGATAGGGTGAGACAAACGTTTGACAAAATTAAGACAAAAAAATTCTCATCTTGTCTAGACGAATTCAACAACTTTCATAGAAACTAAAGGCCGACAACCAGAAACTGCTCTGAAGAAAGTTTTGTTGCAGTAGTATTGTATAGTGCTGAATCACCATATACTTGGCGAAAACACTGCAGCATATGAACGACACAAGGACTTATACGAAAGAAAAAACTAATCGATAAAAGAGCCAGATGAGCTGTCACGATGTGGACTTTTTGCAGTGCTACTACACAGAGTAACTGGCGGCAAAACATTTCATCGAGCACTATCCGTCAAAACAGACTGCCTGCATAAATGTGCACTTAAAAGCGCGCTCTCGAAGATTTTTGACAGGTGCTCAAAATTTTACCTGCTTTCCCCACGAAATTCTGCGCTTGTATAAATCCACATTCGAAACAATAGTTTTTTCCGCATCCAATGGATTCAAAAAGTTGTGTATGCACAGTTGGTGCTTTACCTGAAGCTACAAAGCTCATAAAGCATATGACCAATAGGAACGAAATTAAATTAGTTGGAACTAGCAAGCAGAAATAGCGAAACGCATGTTCATGAACAGACGAACACGCAAATACACCCATACGATGTACTTTTACGAAAATTTAAAAAAAATGTAAAAAGAACGACAGCGATCAAACAACAGAAAAGTTCGGCGGCATTTTATAGCCTTGAAGGAAAAATGCGACAAAAAACAGAAATAAAAATTAAGAAAATAAAAATTAAGAGAAAAATAAGACGCCTTGAAAACCGATGTTCCTGTTGGAATATTCTCACTAAAAAAAAGTGGTTTTGTAGGCATAGAAGAATATATTTTGGAATTTGCAAGGCAGGTTTAAACAATTACTTACAATCAGAAAACAAGGAACTATTAGCGAGACCTTACCAGAAGAAGAAGGAACCTATACTTGGAAAAAACTTCAGTTCACGGCAGACCGACCCACCGGGCAAATTAGAACTTCGTTCCATACGAATTACAATCCCACATCTAGAAAGATTTATGAAAAAAATAGTCTGCAACGACCTAACATTTACGCTTTACAGAAAGTGCCGTAAGAAGCATAATGATTAGAAACATTCCATTTGTAAGTTCTTATCGAAGTGGATAGTTTTAGCAGCAGCACTTTCGCAAACTGATGGATCTGCACAAGTAAACACAGCGAACATAAGCCAGACGTGAACCAACGACACGAACTGATTAAGCGGTGAATTCTATGAAACCGGCCAAGTCTAGGAAATACCACAGATCCGGATGCACGTCGATGCGCCGATAGCCGATGCCAGTACCCTCTTCAGATCGTTGTTCCCATTGAACGCCTTTCGAGTTACCCAATTCGAATGCGCTAACTGATTTAGGCTGAAAGAAGAGCTTCATAGATTTACGCAAAAGCATCGAAAACTTTACCTTCGAGTTCCCACTAGCACGAATTTACCAATTTTTAATGGCCTTTCATCAATCTAATACTCAATTCTTGCACGTAAAGGGGCATTACCCTCTCGATGAACTTTAGCTTCTTGTTTAAAATTCTGGCTATATAGCAGCTGAAACAATTTAAAGATTTCTCAGCGTAAGAACTTCCGTTTGGTTATTGTGTGAAGAACAATTTCTGCTCACTACCCACGAGAAGAGTCATACCTAAAGAATGTGTGAAGAAAGGCAATGTATCAGAGAGCTTCTTCCTTCCCCCACTTTGTCAACAGGAACTCTTCTATATAGACCTCCTCCTCAACGGAAACCCTCACTCAAATCACCTTCGCTTGCTGAAACCTTCACGCAAACACCCTTTCCGGTGACTTGCAGAAAGCCAACTGCAACACTCTACGCATCTAAATGAGATCCTAGATATTCTACAAAGTCGAGAAATCCTATTACCCCTAATCGCTGCAAACGTCTTATTGACAACAGTGAGAACAAACAATAAAGCTTTAAAACGCAACAACGAAGTTTCACGAAGATTCAATCCTGCAATCACTGTTTGGAAACAAAACAAAACGATTTCTGAAATCCCTACACTACTTATACCTTGAACTGATATTACCAAAGCTCGAAACCACATAAAATCAGCATCTGACGTCAGCATATTATTGCTCGTTCCGTGTGAAAATTTTGTCTCCATTGAAAAATTAGTAAAGCAAATAAAATGCTGAATGTATCACTTCATCGGCGCTAGTGCTTTCCATCGGCTGGTCGGTTGATCTGTGTTTCGCTTGCAAAAGTTCTCGCAAATTGGTGCGTAAAGCGCGTTCGAACATATCGGGTAGGTATTGCGAATGAAGGAACATTGAGATGGGAGCGTCGAGGGCACCGAGCACAAGCTGCCTCGGGAAACGCCAAGCGAGTGGGTCGAATGTGTTTTCCGGAGGCATATCAACACTCCTTGAAACGTTCTATTTGAGCCCATAAAACAATTAATAAAAAACACCTAAGTTATGCTCCATTTGCTACTCAAGCAATGAACCAAATATGTACCATTAAAAGATTTCCGAACAGCAATACAGCAAAAAAGCAAAACCCTACTCGTTTCGTTAAAAAGTGCATTCTCATTCATACATGTCGGCCATTCTGCGCGAAGGGAATCCATTCGACTTGCATAGAATGTTTTACCGATTTTATTAGCGAAAAACGATTGACGATTTCATTTGATGAGGAAATTATATTTTTTAGCAAGTAACAAAGGAATAAGGAAATTACTTTTAGTAAGTAAGTAAAACGAAAGGAAATAAAACTGCACACATTCGATTCACATAAAATAGGTGATTTTCCTTTAGCGACTTTGTGCAACTTCATCAGACCATTTAGAAGTTTGCGCATATAAAATCTGCTAAATTAATGCAGAAAAAAGAGTCTCTTCTCTACTCATCGACCAAATTTAAAACTGTGATCGGAAACTATAAATGCATAATGCGTGAATGAGTTTAAAGATAAATAAGAAATAAGATCGTTGACTCAAAAACCTCAATTAAATGTGCTAAAAAGTAAAATGACGCATTAAGTGCAATCAGATTCCTTTATTCTAGTGTGTTTCGAGTATAACCGTGGACACATGAGCCCTTGTTATATATATATATATATATATATATATATATATAT
>JAAVTS010002480.1:0-10261 GCA_022845575.1 Baylisascaris ailuri
GACAACAAAAGAGAGAAGGAGGCAAGCAGAGCTGCCATAGCCTAGTCAGCTCGACTGGGATCATCGCCAGCTCCTATTGAAGTCGTTGACACGACACGAAAGCAAATTCATCGCTGAATCTATTCTGTTCATTTCTCACTCAAATCACTATTGCTTACTTCTTTGAGTATTACTAAATCTGTACTATTACCAAAACAGCGGGCGATCATCGAAACAGAGTGGCGCCTTCGGCGCTTGCTAAAACAGCGGCGAAAATACATCACAACAGGATAGTCCCTTCGGCGCTCGCCAAAACAGCAACGAGAACACGGCGTAACACGCTGGTGCCTTCGGCGGTCGCTGAAAATGCCGCGAAAATACATCATAACAGGCTGGCGTTTTCGACGCTCGTCAAAACAGCACGCAATATGCATCATAACAGGCTAGCGCCCTCGGCACTCGCCAAAACCAGCAACGAAAGTACATTACAGGAGGCTGGCGATCGCGGCCGTCGCCAAAACAGCGACCGACACGCATCGGAACAAGTTGGCGCTTTCGGCGCTGGCCGAAACAACGACGAAAACACATCGAAACATGCTGGCGTCTCGGCGCTCGCCAAAACAGCAAGTGATATGCATCATAACACGGCACTTCCGGCGCTCGCCAAAACACTAGCGAGAAGACGTCATAATAGGCCAGCGTTTTCGACCCTCGCCAGGATCACAACAGGCTGGCGCCTTCGGCGCTCGCCGAAACAACGGCAAAAGTACAGCCTAACAGGCTGGTGCCTTCGGCGCTCGCCGGAACAGGAGCCGATATGCGTCGGAGCAGGCTGGCGTCTCCGGCGCCCACCAAACAGCGACCGGTATGCATCAGAAAAGGCTTGCACCTTCGGCGCTCACCAAAACACTGGCGAGAACACGTCGTAACAGGCTAGCGCCTTCCGCGGTCGCAAGGAATGCGATACATCATAACAGGCTGACTTTTTCGGCCCTCGCCAAGATCATAACAGGCTGCCGCCTTCGGCGCTCGCCGAAGCATTCGCAAGATAACATCATATCAGGCTGGTGCTGTCGGCTGTCGCCAGAACCGCAGGTGGTATGTGTCGAAGCAGGCCGGTTCGCCTAAACAACGGCCAAAACACATCATAATAGGTTTTCGCCTTCAGTGTCTGCAAAACAGCATCATGCAATATGCATCATAACAGGCTGCACCTTCTGCGCTGGCCGAAACAACGACGGGAATATATCAAAACATGCTGGCGCCTCGGCACTCGCCAAAACAGCAGCGATAACACATCATATCAAGCTGCCACCTTCGGCGTTCGCCAAAACGGCAGGCAATATTCATCATAACAGGCTGGCGCCTTTGACGCTCGCTAAGACGGCGGCGAAAATACATCATAACTTGCTGGTGCTTTCGGCTGTCGCCGGAACCGCAGACGATATGTGTCTAAGCAGGCTGGTGCCTTCGGCGCCCGCTGGAACAGGGGCTGGTATGCGTCGAAACAGGCTGGCGCCCTCGGCGCTCACCGAAAGAGAGGCCGGTGTGCATCGAAGCGGGCGGTCGCCTTCGGCGCTCGTCACAACAGGGGCTGATATGCGTCGAAACAGGCTGGCGCCCTCGGCGCTCGCCAAGACAGTGGCGAGAATACGTCATAATGTGCTGGCGCCTTCGGCGCTCACCGAAAGAGAGGCCGATGTGCATCGAAGCGGGCGGGCGCCTCCGACGCTCGTCACAGCAGGGGCTTATATGCGTCGAAACAGGCTGGCTCAATCGGCGCGCGCCAAGACAGTGGCGAGAATACGTCATAATGTGCTGGCGCCTTCGGCGCTCACCGAAAGAGAGGCCGATGTGCATCGAAGCACGCTAGCGCCATCGGCACATTCTGAAACAGAGGCCGGTATGCATCGCAACAGGCCGTCACCTCCGGCGCTCCCCGAAACAGCGGCGAGATTACACCATATCAAGCTGCCACCTTCGGCGCTCGCCAAAACGGCAGGCAATATTCATCATAACAGGCTGGCGCCTTTGACGCTCGCTAAGACGGCGGCGAAAATACATCATAACTTGCTGGTGCTTTCGGCTGTCGCCGGAACCGCAGACGATATGTGTCTAAGCAGGCTGGTGCCTTCGGCGCCCGCTGGAACAGGGGCTGGTATGCGTCGAAACAGGCTGGCGCCCTCGGCGCTCACCGAAAGAGANTGGAGAGGCCGATGTGTATCGAAGCGGGCCGGCGCCTTCGGCGCTCGTCACACCAGGGGCTGATATGCGTCGAAATAAGCTGGCGCCTTCGGTGCCCGCCAAGACAATGGCGAGAATACGTCATAATAAGCTTTCGCCTTCGGCGCTCACCGAAAAAGAGCGACGAACACACGTCACAGCAGACTTTCGACTTCGGCGCTCGTCGAAACGGCAGGCAGTGTTCATCATAACAAACTGGCGCCTTCGCGGTTCGCCGAAACATTGGTGAGAACACGTCGTAAAAGGAACCGAGCTCGCCCCTCAATAGCACATACAAACACAGACCACAAACTCCTTCTCTCAATAGCACATACAAAAGCAAACACAGACCGTAAACTAACGCTCCCAGCGGAACCGAGCTCCCCCTCTTTCCCTTATTCTTGCTCCCAACCGGATGCTTAACCGGTTGTGCCATTTAATGCTTGCAGGCCAGGGCAACTTTCATCATCTATATACTTGTACGGGAAAAAGTATGCACTCATTTTACATCACAC
Organism: Baylisascaris ailuri; assembly: GCA_022845575.1. Lineage (NCBI taxonomy): Eukaryota > Metazoa > Nematoda > Chromadorea > Rhabditida > Ascarididae > Baylisascaris > Baylisascaris ailuri. The sequence continues at coordinate 2,718 of JAAVTS010002480.1, forward strand.
CTTCTACCCTTTCCACCAGTGATAGCACTTACTGGATAGGGCTCAATTCGTACTCTTATTCGATACCACACACGCTTGTCCAACTGGAATCGTTGATTTCCGAAGCCCGGAAACCTTAATTATGGAAATGGCATATACACACACTTTTCAGCCACTTGCACTACACCTGCACCAACCAAAATGTATGCCTCTGGGAAGCACGGAATTTATCACATTTTAGTGAAAAAATTATACCCCACTATTAACTCATAAATCTAAAAACGTCCGCCAAAGAGTAAAATTGCCTGTGATCTTTTGTATTAATTAGACTTCTGTATTAAACAAATTAACTTAACAGTTTGACCGTAATATTAATGCTGCATCCACCTGCTTACCGGTAAGTTTTTCAAGATGCTCCGCGTATTTTTGAAATGAAAAGACTGCTTTCAGGTGAATGGGATCCATGTTCACCAAATCCATGTGGTGAGTTCGGCAAATGCATTCGTTTACCGCAGTCGTCGACTTTCATTTGCAACTGTTCACACGGCTATTCCGGCACGTCATGTTCAGGTGTCGTTTTACCTCTCTCTCTCATCCCTGACCTCACTGCTTCCTCCAGCCATGATTTTTGATATATGTATATTTGTCAGAATTTTTTCGTTCTTTCATTTATTTATTCAAAGGATAGGTAAGACACCGTTATACTGTGCTTTAGATAATGGAGAATTTGAGCTGTGTGGTTACTTCAAGCGTAATTAGGAGAGGTTAATCTGAGCGAGTTAAGCACCAACGATGCGTGACACTTCAGAGTTCCCAATCTATATGATTGTCGCAATTTGTGTGTGATGTTGTTCTCGTTTTGTTGTGATCTGTTTGAGTGAGACGAGTGCTTGAATGTTGGAAGAATTTTTTTAATTTGGGAGTAAACTTGTGGCCAGTAGGTAGATCATATGTAAATGACTCTGGATGAAAATAGGGATCCACAGCGTTGTAGGCCTATTTGACCTAAAGTTACAAAATGTGAGCCAATTTCCTTTGGTCATTATTTCCCGTGACAAGACTGATACTTTAGGATAATTTAATTGAGCGCATTTAGGCAGTTCGGGATTTATGAGAAAATAATGTAGTTGAAGTACTTTGTAATTGCATTTTTCAGAATTCAAACATCAAAACATTTTATATGAGACATGCTAAATTATGGTTTGATGAGTACCTTCCTCGCCTCTTTTTGTATTTTATCGCTACTTTCCTTGTGAAGCATTTTTCATTAATTAATGGGATTGTGAACGGAATCTAGTGAGACGTTCATGCGAATCAATTTGCGATATCAGTACTAAAATTTTTCTTTCAGATCGACCCTCTTCGTTGATTCCAGATGGATGGCCGTTGGGTATGGTTGAGGTGGCGTTAGCAATTGCAATTCTACTAATCGTATTGCTAGCCGTACTCATTTGCTGCTATATGCGAAGCCGGAAATATCGGTACGTAAAGTACCCCTTAATTGCGAGTTTTTAATAGTCATACCACCTAAGTTTTTTGCTTCAGTCGTATCCACCGAATAACAAATTCACATAGTAATATTCGCTGTTTTTTGTGATATTGCGGTAATGCAATGTGAAAAACGTTTTTTGTTCCATTTCATCCTGTTCTTTCGTTTGATTTATCCTTGCTTGAGATTGGCAGTTGCTGCATGCTTTTAACTTTCGAACTGAGGATTTCGTAAGTTAATTAGGTGACATTAGAAATAACGAAGAAAAAAAACATTATTTTGCAGCTATGACAAGCCCCCAGAGCAAAAAGATCTTGAATACGAAGCGCATAACTTCAATCCACGTGTTTCAAAATCGTTCGAGGGAACACCACCGTCATTAGCGCCACCACCATTACCTCCACGTGGGTTTCGTTCGATGCACAACAATCAGTTGAGCAACTTCGAGCAAGCTCAGCTTACCGGCTTACCTACTGTACAGGTGCGCAGTTTATAAGATTTTTCTTTTGTTTTTACGATAATGACTTGCTTCTAGAGGCACTGCACTGAAAAGAAGCAAGTTATAACATTTTCATGGAACAACAGGCAAGAAAGGCAAAGTTAGCTGAATAAATAAAGTCCTATAATTGCATTTATATGGCAGTGCGGTAAAATTGATCTTAATGGCACTTGTGTGATGAAAGGTTCAGAATTTTTTTTTTGTGAGCTTATCCAAGGCACTCCACGAAGTGGTAATAGAGCTGTCGTTTTTCAAATTACACCACTGTTTTCGCCGCTGCATTCTTCCAAGAATATGCTTTTGCATATGAGGCTGAAGAAGTTGGGAAATGCGGCATTGTTTGTTTGGGAGAACTTTTTGCTTGAACGATGTATTGTTGCCATAGAACTAAGCTTTTTAAAGGTACGACCCATGCCGCTGAGCGAACGTATAGGAGGTTCATCGACTGGAGGAGGTAGCCGATCGCCGTCGATCGCAGAATCAGGACGCTGGAAAACACGGCGAGCGATGACACCGAGTTCGCAGAAGAACGTCGATGTTACACGTAATGGAACGAGCTCCTCGATCGATGAACTCGAACAGGTTCCCTTTCACCATTTTCCGTCATCTTAGGTACGAAAATCTGTATTTCTGTGAGATCTGCTGCAAACGTGTTTTGTAGCGGCGCGAAAGATTCATAATCACCGAGGCGACCTGTGCTGCAGTCACTATATGGAACGGTGTATCGAGATCAGTTCTCGTTTACTGTTAGACCAATGGGCTGAACGGTTTTATTCGTAGCTGGGGACGAAATGATAAGATAAGAAACATAAGCTGCACATTGCAGGTTTTGTTTAGACGTTAAATTTTTACGTTCAGGTAGCACCTGTGGATATGATACGTCGTTACGGAAGGCGGGTCCTAGAAAACGCTGACGAATCAGAGAGTAATCTGTCATCAGAGGCACGCTTCGCCGAAAACGAACATCACCGACGCGCCAATAAAGCAAGGCAAGTTTTACAAAGGAGGATCGGCATTACTTGATACGCTCGGTTGAATTTATTTGATAGGGATAGGGCATAAGCGGAAGTTCCTTGTTTGTTTATATGGATTGAGCTACCAATGTTGGCTTGCCTTGACCAGCAACTTAGAGCATTTTATGCTTTGCAGTTTAGTTTAGCGATGACGATTGGTGAATGCTTTAAATTGTCTACTATTTTTCCTGCAGATTGAAACGTGGAAAAGCCGATGGAAGCCCATCGTTCAAGGAAGAGGGTTTATCGAATGAACCGAAAAAAGATTGGAGGCAGGAGTGCGACAAGAGGGTAAGCGTTGACTCAACCGTTAAACATCATATTGTTAGGTACTTCGGAACCTCCAAACTCTAATTGTCCAATCGATACGTTGGAAACCTTCAAATTCAAAAAAAAATTTTTTTTTTAAATGAAAACCTTCAGATTCATGGCGCCTGTGGCGTAGCAGCGGATATGCGAAGCGAGCGTATGAAACTTCATCTGCTAGGCAACAATCGAATTGCAATCGGTGGTATGTGGTTTCTTATTGCAATGAGGATAGCCGTATGTCTAGAGATGAGATTGTCATATTGTTTTTGAGAAACGCGCAAAAATTAACGAGAGAGGAAATAAAAACGAGGACTATCGTAAGAATTTCTTTCTCCTTTGGAGCTAATGACTGTTACTAAACGTGGATGAGGGATTCAGATACCGGAATGAGTTCCGATTTACATCTGCCAATCAGGCTATTTCAGTGGTTGTTGATGAGAAGTGGGGAAAAAAAATGTAATTTCAGAGACTATATTGAGCCCTCGCGAACAGGACGATGAATACATGACAATGCGTCCGATTAATCGCCGAATGCCTCCTGACAGTGCTGAAAGTCAGCGAAGGCCGTTGTTGGAAACGAGCGATAGCGATGGTTCGTTGCGGAGCATTTTGTGCTGAGCGTTGAATTTGTAATAGTGGTTGCATGGAAGCAGTTGCAAATGAGCTTCACTTTTCAGTCGTTATATGATCAACTTTTGGTAGCAGCAGGAAGCAGTTGCAAACATTTGCATGCTGAGAAAAAAGACCGAAATTATTCATTAGCAAAAGTCGCCCGCGTACGAAATGAATATTTCTGGATTTCTGCAGGCATGGACGGCGTCGATTTTGTATATCCAGATGAAGTGGACCCGTCGAAACGAGAGAAGCCACGACCCCCAGCGCATAATACCCGACATTTGCAAGAGGAATCCAGCGAAGCGGAAGTGAGCCGTGTTTACGATGACCCAGCAAGCGAACCTACTGACACTACGGTTTGTCTTAATTTTTCTTTTTGTTGTTCTATGAAAGTGGGAGAAAGAACTTGATCCTCCATGAAAGAAGAAAGAAAGAAATAGAGGAGAAATTTGGCTGGAATGAAGGCTGTAGTGACCCGAATGTGGCAAGCTGATTTGTTAATTCGGATGTGCTAACTCACATCAGTAAGAAATGCTTTTAAGATCAATGGTATTTGAACAAATTTTTGGTCACTGTAATGTAGGTGATACAAGACGAGACTAGGAGGAAACGGAGAAAGTTCAGGAAGCAAAATGGTTCTTAATTAAGCATAGAATTAAGGTGTAGTTCAACCGTCCTGACCATCGCTGTCGTTTTTTCCAAACAAATACCGTGCAGCCTGCATAGCTGGGAGCTTTTGATATGTTTAAAGAGAAAAGGAAGTTTTGGTTCCAGAAAGTTAAAAAAATATTTCTTCAATTTTTTCTAGTTACCACCGTTGCTGCGTGAAGGGAAATCTGTTTGTAGATATGCAAACAGGCGACTATTGTTGATGTTGCTTCCTTGCCTAGCTAACTGTGGGTCGTGGCAAGCCCGTTAATAAAGCAGCTCTTAGGAGCCAAGGACATTGACACCTGAAGTGGCGTTCTCGGCGACGGATACGAGTGCCGAGTCGGAGACTCAAGAAGTACCACCAACCATGACCGTTATATGAGAGTGCGCCCGGGTCTTGAAGTTCGCTCAACCAGTTTCAGCTGCTTCGTGTACCAGGTTAAAACGGGTCGCTCCTACAATTCTTTTTCCATTTTGTATTGTCATTGCGCTGCTTATGTTTATTATCAGTGTGCAGCGAGCCACCTTGCACGATGCAAAAATTCGTGAAGTTTTACAGATTTTCAAGAATTTCCTCTGTTAAGAGAGGGGGAGGTGCTGAAATTTTCCCGGTGTTGCATGTTAAGAGAGGAAGTGGATGAAGTCATTGTCAGGATATTATCGCTTGGGAAGAGGTAGGAGGACGGTCGTATGGCCAGAACTAGGCAGTAGCTGGACGGCAAGGTCGTGTGCTTGTTGCGCATCGTCACATTTACAAAGTAAATGCGTCCGACGGGTTTGCTCTTGGTCTTGTGGATATACGTTCTCGAAATGTTATAGAGCTCAAGAGAATGAAATATTTAATCGTACGCAGTATATTCGGCCCAATTACTTTAACTGCCTTTGTTGCGAGCTACCTAAATATGCGACCCTTTCAGAGTTCTGTGTATTTTGCTGTCCTATATTGCTATCGTAGCCGTCGATGCGTCGAAATTTGCCGTGTTCAGCTTCTCTCAAAAGAAATGAATGTCGCTGACATTTTGCAAACTGTGCGCTCATCGCGCCAAGATGTCTTTCATTGCTAACAAACAATGTGACGCATCGATTGGTGCTGCTACTATACTATTCGAAACCCCGATAATTATGTATAAATAAGAGCATTAGTGACGCAGCTCGAGGCCAGGTGATTTATCGGTCATCGATAGTTGTAGCGGGCCAAAACAAGCTATGATGGAATCGTCAAGCCACCGCGCCTGTGAACGGGGTATAGAAGCGGGATAGGACAGCTTGCTGTTCATGTGAGTAGGCTGGGGAGGCCCATAGGGCAGTCTGCGTACTGTTTGATGATAACGCGCCTCGTCATGCTGAAATACAACGTACAATTTAAGGAGGATTCAGTGTGAGGGTATAGTATTTCCTGGGGGGGCCGTTATCATGTTGGCCTGGTGCTGTGTCGAATTTTATGGCAAACACGTTAGGACTCCTGAAAAAAAGATCCCTGCGTCGTGAGCTCTTAGCTGTTCGCGGGCTCGGCGGAATGACGTTAGTCCTCGTTGGCGGTGTTGTTATGTCGGATTGCTGTTATCGCTATTATTTATTCTCCCCTGTACATAAAGTGCATCTGATTTCTGTATGCTTATAGCTACGGGAAGCATGACACCGGCGCCAGCATTATGGAACCATGAAATTAATTGTTCGGATGGGCTTCATGAGACGGCCATTGCCGGGACAGCTTACGAGCTATTAGGAAGTTGGCAACCTGTCGAAGGCGACGTCGGCAAATCGCCAGCTGAGGCCATCATCATAAACTTGTTCATGAAACTTCATAAAGGTAATGGGATGTTTTTGATGACCAATGAAAACGGGGATGTTTCTGATGGCCGATGGAAGCTCAACTATAAAGCACTCGCCCAGCAAGCGAGAGGTCGCGGGTTCGTTCCTTTTGCGAACGAGTTTTCATTGGTCATCAAAAACATCCCATTATCATTCTCAGTCTGAGCCGGACTTCAGTTGGCTCATAACCCAAGAACCTCAGACGTATATATCTATGTCTGCCCTATGTCAGTTCAATCCTGGCGCATGGCGCAATGCGCCCACCGGAGCGTCGTAAGATGCGTGCACGTGACCTGACGGGAGTTCATAACACGAGGTTNNNGTAACGTCCGCTGTAGCTCAGCGGCGGAGCTCTCGCCCTGCAAACGAGAGGTCGTGGGTTCGCCCCCGCCTGCGGACGAGTTTTCATTGGTCGTCCAGAAACATCCCATTATTGTTCCGAGCCGGACTTCAGTTGTCTCATAACTCAAAGACATCAGACGTGTGTCCACGTCTGCCCTATGTCAGTCCAATCATCCTGGCACAGGGTGTAATACACCCACCGGAGTGTCATATAATGTACGNCTTCATGAAGCAGTTTACAACGGTTCGCGTCGTCCCTCCCTTGCTCTTTCAGATTCCCCCAGCAGAAAAATTTTCTTACGTACATAAAAAACATAAGCAGCAAGTATATAGCTTGAATCAGAAGTTATTTTAGCAATAATCTAATCGCTCGCGCGGAAAAAAAAAACAATCCTTCGGAAAGCAGCACTCCAATCACATCTTACCTCCAGTGTTGCCTGTATCAACTCATTCAACACAAAAACTCATGCCGTCAACTCAGTTCTAANCAGTCAAGCGAGAAGTCGCGGGTTCGTCCCGCCCACGGACGAGTTTTCATCAGTCGGCTCATAACTCAAGAACATCCAACATACATATTATGCTGACATTTCGGCTCTCTGAGCCATGATCATAGAACACCAAGCTGAAATTCATCATATAAAATACACCTTTTACGTTTCATGGAGTTGCATGGGGTTTCAAAGAGGAGTAATATAAATACTAGTGCGAGAGAAGGTGGGTTTAATTTTCTATATATATACTTGCTCGGGGTAAAGGCACACTAATTCGCAAGATAAGGGAAGCCCACCTCATAAACTCTCTAAAACCACAGGTTAACGGCTGTATCGAATCATCC
>JAAVTS010002480.1:17113-29183 GCA_022845575.1 Baylisascaris ailuri
TAGCTCAGCGGCAGAGCACTCGCCAGTCAAGCGAGAAGTCGCGGGTTCGTCCCGCCCACGGACGAGTTTTCATCAGTCGGCTCATAACTCAAGAACATCCAACATACATATTATGCTGACATTTCGGCTCTCTGAGCCATGATCATAGAACACCAAGCTGAAATTCATCATATAAAATACACCTTTTACGTTTCATGGAGTTGCATGGGGTTTCAAAGAGGAGTAATATAAATACTAGTGCGAGAGAAGGTGGGTTTAATTTTCTATATATATACTTGCTCGGGGTAAAGGCACACTAATTCGCAAGATAAGGGAAGCCCACCTCATAAACTCTCTNTAGTGTTTATATTACTTCTTTTTGAAATCCCATGCAACTTCATGAAGCGTAAAAAGTGTAATTTTATATGATGAATTTCAGCTTGGTATACTATGATTACGGCTCAAAGAGCCGAAGCGTCAGCATAAATTATTATTCCACCTGTATTCGACGCATTACATAACCAAAAAACTGTTATTCTAATACTACTATCGATCATGTGTCTGCGAAACAACAGTGTTACTACTCAACTTCATGAAGCAGTTTACAACGGTTCGCGTCGTCCCTCCCTTGCTCTTTCAGATTCCCCCAGCAGAAAAATTTTCTTACGTACATAAAAAACATAAGCAGCAAGTATATAGCTTGAATCAGAAGTTATTTTAGCAATAATCTAATCGCTCGCGCGGAAAAAAAAAACAATCCTTCGGAAAGCAGCACTCCAATCACATCTTACCTCCAGTGTTGCCTGTATCAACTCATTCAACACAAAAACTCATGCCGTCAACTCAGTTCTAAACAAATCCTACGTATATCATCGCAGATGACCTTTAGTTCCACAACTTGTTCTCTTGCTACAATGCTAAATTTTACCGATTTGACCGGATTCCCCTTCGAACAACAAATTCCTGCGCAAGTCTATAATTTTGACACGAGATAACAAATTTCAAGTACTTTTCCCTGACTTATAACTGCGAGGCGTTCGATACCTCCCCTCCTTGTTTCCTGGTCGCCCATCTCCATCTCTCTTTCCTTTCGAATCGTTAGTTTTAAACTTCTTTTAAAGTGTTTAACAGAAGACATTAGCAATCGACTTTGATTAATGTACCGATGGCAGTATCTCATAATTAACTGTACTGTGCGCTAAGCATAAATTAAACCGTCCCTATCCCTTATTCCGCGACTAGAATCAATATGTTGGTTCACCCTAGACTCCTATTCCCTCAAATTTTGACTTCCGATTCAAGCTGTATACATGCTCTTTAAGGTTTTTAGTCATACAGATCAAATAGGCTGATCCGCACGATTAAGGATCACCAACCCAATATGATCACCTCAGACGGATCAAGTAGCCTACAAGAACGTGGATTAAAGCAGAAATTCCCTCATCTCCCACAACATTCTGATCCGGTGAGGTGAACGAACGTTGAATACGTACAGAAATTAAAAAATGAAACGAAGAAACAACTAATCAGTGTCGTTATCCACCACTCAACGGAGGAATTACGGCAATTTCCGAGTCCGGCGCTATCGAAATAAATGCATCGTCATTCACATATTCCTGATTGACCGCTAGAAGACATGAATCGCGAATGCACGATAACTCTTTCAGCGTCTAAAACACTCTCATAAAGCATATAAAACACCAGTGCTAGCGATATCCCTAATGGTTTATACAAATAGAACAAAAAACCAGCATCAGGTCCTAACATTTCAGTTGGAGAACGGATTCCTGGGGCTTATTTATTTCGATATCTTCTAGCCATTGAAAGTGATTGATTAAAAACTATACACAACAAGAAACACAACTGATTTCAAATTGCAGTAACTGTATGACAACTAATCTGTAAAAAACACTACAGGTAAAATGTACCTCATAGTCTTAGGATCGATATATAGATCGGAAGAGATTCATGAACGAATATCGTTGAAAAAAATCCGCAACTTTTTCGACAACATTTATATTAAGGGAGAAGGATTCCACTGAGCATTACTATCGTCCGTCTTGCAATAATCTGTCCTATCACATCAAGCTCATTCTACAATCTTGAGCTATTTCCTCTCCCTCAAATTTATGCAGATGAAAACAAGAAGGCAACAGCGACAGACGGAAAACGAAGGACAGAGAAACGAGGATCGAGATGGAGAGAAAAACGCACAGAACTGAAAACGAACCTCATCAAAAATGATCTCGTAAAGTCGTGTCCTGTTCACCTCTGTCGGTACTACCAGTTCTTTCTCGGCAATTGCGGCCAATTCACGTGCCCTTCCAAATAATAAAAGCTTTGCGCGGACAAGCATTAACGTTGCTGAAAGAACTCTATGTAATACTTGGCAATTTTCGAAAACGCTGTCAAACGCATAATGGATACCAACGTAGCGCTATCTTACAGTCATATCGTCCTTAGAGTAATGTGACAAACAATATTTACGGCATCAGCTTTAGCAGGAAAACAGGTCTCCGAAGGGGAAAGATGTGGGCGCCACCCCATTCCTTCTTCAGTCAAATACTTCCTCTTGTTACAAGTCAATGAAGCGCGAGACAGAAATACAAGCCCATATCCTCCTCGTCCCCTCCAATCGAACATTCGACATATCAACAAAAAAGAACACCTACGAGTAAACACTGTTAAGAAAAACGGTCGAGCGGAAGCAATCGGCAAAAACACCCAAAACCATTCACCAGGGCACTAACCTAAAAAAAGCAAGACTCATTCAAATAAATCCTTCATAAAACTGCTACAGGAAAAATAACCTAAGCTCCAATGAAGAGGGATTGCTAGAATTAGCCGAGTCGTTAACTTATCATTAACGACATCGAAACGAAATATCCCTGAACCTTTGATATGAAATACATTCAACTATTTCGATTTAACCATTACACCATCTTGATTTGAATTGACAAATCCACCCGCATTTCAAGCTCGAAACATCGCTAAAATTCCACAAAGCAAGTTTGCCTCAATGATACCAACCCAATATGATCACCTCATTTATAAACCTATTGGTCGAACTAAAACCCCGACCTCATACGAGTCATGCAAATAAAATCAGCAATTGTTCGGCTACGTGACCAATAAAACAAAAAAATAGACGACCAAAAGGCCGTTTCGTTCAATACGATTTACGACACAAAAACAATGATAAATAATTTTATTCAAAGTTTTATCCAACGAATAAAAAAATCACAAAAATAAGAACGAAACATTCTCCTATATTATGAAATATTAAAAACTCCTCAAGAGCTAAACGAATAATAAATACAATCAAATCGAAATAATTCAACGACGATATATGACAGAATAAAGTACGCGAAAAAAATCTTTTTATGAAAATGAAAAACACATGAACATAATAAAGTTGGTGAGATCAGATATTGCGAAAAACTTATCAACTTATAAAAGATACTCCGCTCAGATCGGAATTTTTGGAAGCAACCGTCTTGCACTTGCCTGATATTTGCGAGTTAAAAAGACGCATTTAATTTTCCGAGGTATTCCCCCCTCAACATGTTAATGAGTGTAACCAATAAAATACGTCAATAAGTCCAATCAATAAAAATTTCACAAACGTATAACACGTTCTATTTAATAAGATATTAACGGTCTATTCGTTCGTCAAAGCTTTCTTCCAAAAAAGGCGGAAGTTGTACGCTTGAGAGATCACATACATGAGCAAATCAACAAAAACCATAAAGCCTAGTCCATGAACCCATAAACCCATAACCAACTCCTTTCCTCACCACCCTCCCCCCACTCCCGTTCGTCCTTCGCACTATGCCAGTATTGTTTCAATCAGTATATCACTTTCGCGAAACATACTTTATGGCGCAAACTCGTCAAATGGATGTCGTAAAACTGGATTTCCGCTTTTCTCTCCACTACCTTCCACATCTTCCTTCCATCTAAAGGTACCTCAGTTCAAAAGAGTTAAAACGAGCGGTAACAAAGGATTTTTCTAAACGGATGATAGAAAGCAGTTAAGAATATAATGAAATTCGCGTAACTCAAAATTGTGTTCACACCATGAAATTTCTCATTTTTAGAAACCTCCCCTAGCACCTTCCTTTCCTCACTTAACTGCAGCACTTCGCGCTTTGAAAGGAAATTGCATATTACATATACTTGTGGAAAATTAACATAAAGCATCACGCAATAATCCAAATATGCCCTGGCAGCGCAATAATTCTCCAAATCTCAGAATATCAATAAGAGATTCAGAAGGTAGACATTAGAGGCAATATTATTGTGCGCTTCACGACAGAAATGATCCTCTTTTTAAATAAAAAGGTTGTTTCCAGCGTCATCATAATCACACAAAATTTGATTAGTTAAGGATTTTCAGTTCTTTTAGCTATCTTATCTTTGCGCTTCCCTATTCCACGCACAATGATATCCTTACAATTATATACAGCTAAAGTTGAATTCCAAGACGAGATGAAACCTCCGAAAGGATTTCCTCGCATTCCCTCTTCGATTTCAGCTCATCAGCCAACTCGCGCATTAGCACATTCCTTTTAATACCGCAAACATATTCTTCCTCGCTACACAACGAGCACATCACTTCCCTCAACTTTGATAAACAACCTGAAAATTGACGAAGATGTTATCAGATCGTTTATTAACGAAGAAATGAAATGAAATAAAGTTGGTCGTTTTTCATATATTGTAAAAACTTAAAATAAAATCCCTTTAATGTAAGAATCTTTTTGAACTAAGAAATAGTATAAGCCTTTCCCCTTAAGAAAATTTTTTTTCCCACTGGGTCCCGAAGATCCGATTATTTTTGACAAGCGACTTATTCAATTCGAAAACACAACAGTTCAATGTTAAACGAATTTCTGATCGGTCCTATCGCGTAAGCTATACTTCCTCTGGAGCGACAAGCGATACAAACTTCTCTTCTTCGATCCTTTTTGCATCAAAAACCTTATAGCCTCTGGTGTTTCCATTAAAACTATACGACTGTGGTCTAATCTAGTGAACTTGGTGGATCCTCTTCTTGACTTCAAAACATATGACTGGCTAAAAATCGAGTTGAATGACCAACCATCTTGTAGCAAATTCCGTACATAAGTCAGCATATAATAACGATATTCATCACGAGAATGAAGGGCACGTGCACTACAGATCGACTTCTCCAGAAGTACCATCGACGCGTATCGCCGCAGTGCCATATCAGTTGATATGGGAATTCTGCAAAAAACAGCAATACAATCAGAAAGTACTATTTTCTTTCTTCCATCAACCTCTAGTCCCCGGTTTTCGTCTCACGTAAATTCGATCACTGAACCCAGTTCACTTGGTAGTTCTGAGGAATTTCCGATTTCCAATTGAAGACAATACCTTCTGGGGCGATCGCATAAAGATTCAGTCCTTAATACCTCCCATCTGATTTCTATTACCATCCAAACTAAGCGTCTCTTCCATTTAACCGCACCAACTCAAAACAGTCAAATAATTCAATTATAAATATGAAATTGTTAACTCATAACATCGAAGAAGTTGCATTAGCCAACATCATTAACAAAATCATCTCGGAAGAAAAAAATCGACTGAGAAAGAAACACTGTAGCCAGCTGATGATGAAGACTGCTCAAGTGATCTTATGCTGCTACTAAACAAACGACGAATTGCTGCGCAAAGCAAAGCCCATCATCGATATATCTAGGCAAAAAATACGTGCAGGATTGAATAAGCTCTTAAAACTCAGCGAAAAGCAATCATTAAGTCCTCCTTGAACAGGATTTTTATGTGTCCTTTTGTTTTACTCATATTTCCTTCCGCTCAAAAAGAAATTCGATTAAACGCTAAAATAAGCATCTCCACTTCACACTGCACTCTTTCTAGCACTCATATTAATCCACAAAGATCATTAAAACAGGAATAGCGAAGAATGCATTGTCTAAAAAGCCTCAGCACGAGAACGGCTATCTAATAGTTCCCCTACACTCAAACAATGAACTTAACAAACAAAATAACTAAGAATAAATGAGTAATTAACCTTTTCGACGGCCTTGCCAACGCATTTAATGCGATTTCGTTGCCGCATGTTCTCGTCAACGACGATAACGGTCCACTAATTCGAGGCACAACATCGGTTGGTTCACTAATTGGCTGCCAACAATGAAGCTCAGCAGAAAAGACAAATGTCTTGTTCGTTGAGAACGTGATTAACGGCATTCCACCTTTCGTTATGCGATGCGACGCTATCTCCGAATCTGTAACAATTGATCATTCACAATGACCATTAGCGAAGACATTGTAATTGATAGAATCAAATCCGCTAGGAGAAGCAAACTGTACCAATAATGACCCCTCCTGTATCTGGAACATGTTATCAGATATCAACCGTTAGACATTGTTATGCTGAATGTGAACAAAAGTGTTGAAAACTAGCCCTGGCAATGATGTGGACTGCACAAACGTTAGGTTAACCTTTTCACCAACCAAACTGCTAAACCAAGGACTGTTTTTCCAAACCTCCTCCATCAACTGTTAATTATCAAGAAACGACAACCATGCACGATTATGGAATCGGATAACATGAATGAGTGGAATTCGTACCACCTAGTGGAGTTCCAACAGACAAAAACTGACGAATGGTACTAGATTCGAATCATATTGAAGCGATTCGAGAGTAATCATTCAAAGATTGAATACACAAAAGAGCGGAAAATCAATACAAATAATACATACCTTTCTCGCAAATGTCGCCCAAAGAACATCGCGATAGAATGCTTTTACTTTTTTCTGCATCCCTGCAAAATACACAAGATTCATTTGATAGCATAGATGGCCGCAAAAGCTTGCAAGAGATCAGCAAAACAGTAAATTTAATTCAAATGCAAGCAATCCGATTGTCACTTCCCATTTGTTCTTCTTTATTTTAATACTTGAAATAACATTTCAAAAACCAAATGATGGCTGCTTTACTATGATGATTTTAGGCGCTCACAATCTCCAGCCAATGCTCGCAAAAATTTCAATCCGCCAAAAGATTTCCCAGTGTAAACAATGTTCTGCATAGTGCCAAGTTTCGCGCTGCATAAGTCTGCAGTCTAATTCAACCATATACCGCTGATGCACTCACTCAGGCCGAGTCGTTTCGATCTATACACTTTTACTGCACTTAAATATTAAACGTCTATTCGCCTGAATTAGAGACTTGTGAACATTTTGCTCGTTTTTGCTGTTCATGCTCACATACTTCGTATGTTCCCCACCTACTAACGCTCAAATAAATACAAAAATTCGAACAAATAATAGATTAATAAATAAAGCAATTGATTAATTGAATAGTTAAATGAAATAAATTAAATTAGACAAGTTAAAACAAACAAAATTAACTAAATAAAATAAATTAAACCGAATCAATCATATTTTATTAAAAGAATTAAATTGAATTAAACTTGAACTAAACAAATTAAAATGAATGAACTAAATTGAATTGAATTAAATCAAACTAAATTAAGCTAAAAAGGATCAAATGAAATAAATCAAATTAAACTAATGAACTAAATCAAAAATAATCTAAACTAATTAAATTGAATAAATTAAATTAAACTGAATGAATTAAACTGAACTAAATCAAATTGAACTGATGAAATTAAATTGAATAAACTAAATTAAATCAAATAAGTCGAACTGAATTAGGTGAATAAATTAAACCAAATTAAATTAATTAAATTAGACTAAACTAATTAAACTGGATCAAACCGAGTCAATGAAATTAAAGAAAAGGAATTGAATCAAACTGAATAAGCTAAACTAAACAAAATTAAACTGAATTAATAGGCATAAATTAAGTGAAGTAAATTAAATTTGACTAATCAATTAAATTCAACAGAAATAATAAATAGAATTAAATTAAACCAATTAATTCAAAACAAATATACTGAATTGAACTGAGCAAATTAAATTAAAATCGTATTAATTGAACCAAATTAAATTAATTGAATTAAACTGAGTTAATCGAATTAAATTGAATGAGATGAATTAAAATGAATTAGTCGAACTAAATTGAATAAATTGAATTATTAAATTAAATGCAATTATTTAAATTGAACCAAATTAATAGAACTAAATTATATAATTTGAATCAAGGTAAATCGAAATTAAATTAAGGAGACTAAACTGAATTAAATTTACTACATTAAACGAACAAAGCTTTATTCACTGAGTAAAATGAAATAAACTAAGTTTAATTCAATCAGTAAATTCAATGATACCAAATTGCATGAATCAAACTAAATTAGACTGAAATAAATAAATTGATTCAAATTGATTGAGCTAGATTAAATCGATTAGATTAAATTGAACAGACCATATTAAGTTTAAATAAATCTGAGAAAAAATTAAATAAATAAATTAGAAAGCAACCATGGTGTCGCTGCATCTCACTACATTGAATATACCTTCAATCGTCGAGGCATCTGAATCATTTCGCGTCTACAATAATACAACAACTAAAAAACAGCAGTAAATAACAAACCAGACGTAAACGTATCCGTGCGCTGAGCACAACGAGAAGAATGACTGAAAGACACACATCGAAGACGGTGTCGAATCAACTGTTAGCAATATCCGCAATCGACCACACGGCGTCGAATAGACATATACACTACGATCGAAACAACCCAATACGGTCAGCGTGCTTTAATGCTCAATCTTGATTTTTGGAATGGTCATATAGTGTTCAACATTCCCGTATTAACCCATATATGAGTTCCCCCGTCCCTTCTCCCTCACATACAAGCCGATAAAACTAGCCGACATTTGCTTTTTTTAGTTGTAGGTTGCCGAATGTAATAAATGTCAATTCAATACGTATTCAAAGCGTTCAACAATTAAAAAATAATAGACTAGGGCTGGAAGGATAAAAACTGAATACAATTAAACAGATGATTGATCTAATTCCCATACAGAACGCAATTTCGAACGAAATGCAGTATGGGAAAATTAATACTCGAGCAGAGTGAACTTAATGCTCCTTACATGGAAATTCCCTGGAAACCACTCCCTCACCAACTGCCCCCTTCTCCCGATCATGAATATGATGCCATCTGACGCTGTTAACGCAGATGCTGACATCATAACAGCACATCTGTTTGCTCTGCAAGAAATTTTCAAAAGCGAAGTTGCACAGCTAAACTCCTCCACTAGTGAACACACAAGCTCCTTAATGAATATTGAATGCAAGCCATCCAAGCATTGCGCAAAAAAAAAAATTCACAGGGCAATTGAATGCAAACTTTACCTACCAATTTGCTGCAATAGCACATACGACCGGTTCAAGCACCGTGCACCAGCACGTTTTACCGCCATCGAGTGCAACCACTTTCGTAACAGCCATTCCACGACTTACTTGAAACTCATTCAGCACTTCAATTTGATCCACAGGACAAACAATACTCTGAAACAGGAATGCATACAAGTCATATAACCTTAAATGCACGTCTAGAGAAACAACCTCATGCGATTTAAACCGGCTTTCTATAAGAAATTCTGATCTAAGAATCTGAAGAACAACATTAGATAACATTCTCTCACGAGAGAAAATATCACATCGGCTCTAAGATAAGAACCGAGGCATTCTCCTATCATAAGAAATACGAGATGAAATGATTTGCACAATTTTTCTTTAAACGTTCACAAAGGCAACTAAAACCCTACCCACCACCTCTTTTTGTTTAGTATTACCTAAACTGCTATCAGAACTTGGGGACAAGTAAAAAGAGGGAGTGAAAATTGCTTCTTACTCACGTTTTTCGATGGAAGTCAAAATGTAGGTGCGAAAAATTGTCAAAGGAGAGAAATTTATAATCACGCAATCCACCCCTTCCCGTTAAAAAGTTTAGACAAAAAAGTTTCACGCATGTTGAACTTATTCAACAAGGACGCAAACAGTGACTAAAAAAGCTCTGAAATTGACAAACCCTGGAAACTGTCACGAAGAGTTGTCTTGTTCGTCGCGGAATAGACATTAAAATCGAACGACCACTGTTCAGAATCACATGCACCTTCTCTAGCTCCGGTATTGGTCTTAAGGATATGGGCGCTTCTATTTGTAATGAATCCTGAAATCGGAATACCCTTGTAAAGAATGATTCCGGTAGAATAGTGAACATAACCTTCCCAGTAAGCGAAGGAAATGATAAAAATTTTTATATTTTTGACACACTGATCCTTCTAAGACTCATCGGGTTCTTCCAAAACCCGACAGGTTTTCGCCCACTTGTTGTAGCACATTTCAAAAACCCTCTCAGAAAATAGCAGGTATGTCTTCCAAAATTGCCGGAAATATAGGATTTTCATGAGGATATAATGGCAGAAAAAGTAGTCGTGAAAAAAGATCGAATTTCTCAAGATGAATAATTCAACATTCAAAATTCTTAGTCAAGAGAAAGTGAGAACGAAGATGAGTTGGTAATTTCTGATTAACTAAACAGTAAAATACCAGTGAAGAGCTAACCGAGTTGATTATAATGAAAGAATATCAAATATCAAAAGTTGCGACACGTATTTAACGACTAGGAAGTCGTAAAAAATGACGTGCAACAAAAAGTGAACTTGCTGGGAATGCGGCTAGACGCAAGATACCAACAACAATAACTCAGGTCGTCTGGCATGAAACGCCCATATATGAATAATAACTACCCATAAATTAAATTTCAGCATTAATACAAAACTAAAACTTTAATAAGTTAATGACAAACTTTTATTCTAATACTTCCAACCTGAAGACAGGGAAATGAAAGAGCATAAAATGGCACAAAAAGCATTAAAGCATTAACCATTTTCGAAGTTGTTGGTTCAGGTTCCTTTTCATCAATATCCATAGCGTCACTACTCCCTTGTTGTGACGACGAAGGCAGACGTATGTCTCCTGAACCACATGGTCTTTCCTCGGGTACAGATATCGTCACTTGTTCCTCTCTGGAAAACCCAGTATACCTTCAACACTGAAAATGGTAAACTAGACAACGCAGAGCAAAAAACCGTCCCACTAAAACTTGCACAGAAGTATTGACCTTCTTTCCAATATATAACGATAAAAGAGGCGTACTACAACAGGGGGAGAGAGAAAATAATAAAGCGATAGAGAGGTGCGTTGCTTACCTCGGCGAGTAATTCGCTTCAGCGGTTGGTGAATCCTCTTCGGGAGCCGTCAACGATGCCACAAATATCGGCTGTATTCGGCGTTTCCCACTTTTCATTCTTACCTCTTTTTGCTCGGTGACATGTACCTCTGATTCATTCCTAGTCGACGGGTCCGACTGTTCTTTTACGGTTGGCCCCTGTTTCACCGGCACTTCCTTTCCATTCACTTCCTGCTCCTTCTTTTCACATGGCTCGGATTGTGCTGCAAAACAAATATCTAATAAAAGCAATGCTCTATAGCCAATAGCGTACTCAAAATTTTCGAATAGGAAGACTGTCGCCTAAGTGAGGTAATTAATGTAAGTATGCAATGAAGGTTGGGAGAAATACGAATGGAAAGAGAAAAACTCAACGAAACTAGGGAATTTTAATAAAGCAAATGCCTACCCCAGTCGACAACCAGAACAGGTATTCGTTCTTAATCCGTGATTATCTCTTACTCTTTCAGACCATATTTAAAATATACAGTTTATTTACCGTCAAAACACCAGCTGAGAACGACGTGCACGCAATTAGTGTCAATGAAAGCGTAGGAGGAGGGATTAAAGACTGTGATTTCAACAATAAGATAAAATCCTCGACAAGACATACTTTGGGCAGGAAAGGAAGCAGAGCCCGTTCTAGCTATCATTTCGCTAGAAAGACCGTTCGAGTCAATCGTGAGCCGATTGCGCATAAGGGATTCCTTGCGCTTTGCCTCGTCCTCCGCTCGTTTCTTCTCTTCTTCGGTTTTGGCTTTCACGACATCAAATTCGCTTCCAAGTGCAACGGCACCCTTCATTACCTTGCCCACTGTCAACTCTCCATTCATTGTTGGATGTGTGGAGTACTGCGGAAGTCGGCGACTGTACAATTTCTCGCATATTTCACCCTC
>JAAVTS010002481.1:239-17323 GCA_022845575.1 Baylisascaris ailuri
AAGTGTCTATCACCTATAGATTTAAAGTATCACATTTCACCGATTTTAAGGTGACGAATATACTTATATTTATTCGATAGATTATTTAATTATTTCGAGTTGAAATATTCTAATCAAAATTTTTTAATTTAGGATTTCGATTCAGAAATTGAATTATCATTGCTTTTCGTTATTCAAAATAATACTGATACAAAAATTTTCCATCGTACGCATAGCAATAGAACCCCCCCCCCCCGTTCGTAATTACTGGTAGTATATAATGGATATTTGGCCGGACCGGCAACCCTTCGGTAAAACTGCTATCACTTCATCACAGGTCTTCGAGGTCAACTAGTTATCCCATCTATATATGGGTCACTTGGCGTGGCATATATAAATTGAAGAATTATATTTTTATTTATTTACAATATATCATATCCTAATATTTGATGATGTAAATTATTGCCTCAGGCTATCAGAAGAGTCCTTACCCTATCTTGAGCCTGAGGTTGTGGTCCACGAACTATGAGCTGAACTATCTACAAGCTGCATCCATATAGCCAAACTATAAGCCGCATCCTGAGCTCAAGTCACGAAACCATTTTAGATGCCCTATATTGGGCTTTTATGCTTTCGTTGCAAATAATAAACGTCTTTTTCGAATTTTTTTCGTTGAAAAAATAAATAAATTTTCATTTCTCACAGAACTTTCGCTTTTTTTTGAATTCAAAAGCAAAAATTATTCATTTATTTATTTATTTATTTATTTATTTAATTTCACTCTTTGGTGATTTATCGTCACGTTGTTTCGTTTTGTAACCTTCCGACATTCCGACATCTTAATAATTTTGGCAATTTTATTAGCAGATTATTAAACGTCGCTATGAAGTTCGTAAATGTTATCAGTCGTTCTCGATAAGTTTGGTGATATGCGAAGTGATATTGATTGGTAAAATGTGGTTATTATCTTATTTTTATATTTATCTTATTTAATATTTTTTAATGCTATATGGCATGATCGTTGAGTATGTTTGTTTATGTCTTTCTATCTGGCACCTCCATCTTTCCATTGAACGATGTTACGGTAATGAAATTTAGCAGGTATTTTCTATGAGTAGATTAGATCAATATACAAAAAATCATATCGGTGTTATCAACCTTTATGAATTTAAAGTGGAAGGAAGGTTTTTTTAATGATGGTGTGGATGACTCATCCTGAAAAAGCATTCGGCAGTATGTGATGTGATGGTTTTTTTTCTTTTAGGTTTTATCGCCTAGCCTTCATTTTTTTAAGAAAGTTTTTTTCCCAACAGGAAGTCTAGGAAGTTATAGAATCTGGATTAAACCTAATGCTGTTCTCAGATAGGTAATCGTAATCGTGACCAACATCTGGTTTAGTCAAGACACCTAATCGTAGTATACATGGTTCAAAAATTTTGATGAAGATCCCACAAATTTAGTTATGGTTGATCCGTAGACATGGGATGTTGTCGGAACTGCCTTCTAGAAATCTTTCAATGATCTATCTGTAAACTGTATTCAGAAGGCTTTTCCTTAGTGATGAGTGCATATCGGAAGGTTTTGTTGGCGTTGATACTATTATCAAATAATTTAATATTGCTCTATCCTTGCGTCTATACATATGGAAATAGATCTTGCGGTTGTGAATGTACAGTTGGATTCTTATTTAGTGAAATGAGACGGGAAAAAGGTTCGTATTGGAGCAGCAAAGGCTGCAATTTGGAAGATGTTAAAATCATATAAGGAGGGGGATAAGCTTTCTAGGAATGTGATGTGACACTTCATCGAAGATATGTACCTTATTTGAAGATCCATACCATTCAACTTTCCCTAAATAACCCACCACAATCGAGCATTCGCTTTCTTATCACTGATTTAGAGGGAATTTAATTATGCATTTAACGAAGTATATAAGAATTAAGTATTTTTCAGATATTCATTGTATTTTTGTGAAGAATTTTATGCAAAATTTTTACGCAAATTTTTCATTGCCTCTAATGTCGTCATTGTTATTGACATTTTGAAAATTCTGATATATTTTATTTTTATTCGTTCTTATAAATTTTTTTTCTTCGTTTTTCAACTCTCTTCTTCTTTTCACATTTTCTTTCTAATATTTATCTCTAATATCTTGCTATTTGCATATTCGATAAAATCTCTTTATGTCTCGTTGTATTTGAAAGGTATCCTTGATCGAATCTAGAAAGGGAAGCACTCGTAACTCCATCAGTTTGTCTCTCCCCCTCCCCTCCCCGCCAATCCCTCCATCCTCGCTGCCCCTCATCCCTCTATCCCCCTCCCCTTCCCTCATTATCGTTTTCATCGAGCATTGATCATATTAAAGAAGGTACCATTCACTATTGTTAAAAGTCTGCTATGCGTCTAATATCAATAGATAAGAAAAGACTATTCGAAAATATTTGTTTAATTTTTAATCATTCTAGGGGTCATATAGATTTTTTCTTTATTTGGGTACCAATCGGGTCGTGAAACGCAATGACGCAAGACACAGTTGAGTTATTAAGTGCGACTACACCCGGCAACGCACCCACTGAAGGTGATATTGTTGCTGGGAATAACCGGGTCGTAGATACATCAAAGATCAATTTAGTTGACGATGTAAAGGTACTGTTGGTTTTATTTCTCTTTTTCTTCCATTTCATTGCTAGCCTGTTTTTTTACTTTTCCTTGGTGGGCATTTGCGCCATACTCTTGAAAAAAACGAAATTTTCGGGTTGTGGATGGTGGTCCACTGCTGAAATTTTTTTCTCTTTCTTGGTAGTTAAAAAAAGTAACTATATGTTAAGGGATAATTAGCTTTATGAGGGAGTCGAAAGCATTTCATTACGAGTTAATAGGACTCCGACTTCTCTAATAGCTCACAATGAAATGCATTCTGCAGGAGTGCAAGGAGAGGATCTAGCTAGAGTCTTGCCTGCAGCATTAATTGTAGTATACTAAAAAAGAGCCTCTTAAAGGATAGTGGGATTTCTGTGGTCGGTGGTATCGAGCCAAAAGAAGCCAGGCAGTTGCTTGGCGATATGACAGTCGTCGACCCTGCACAGGCTCGTATTGGTCTTCGGTGAGTAGCTTTGTTGAGGTATTGATTGGTGGAATCGGCTATGTGGTATAACCTTTCCCTCTATCTAGCATATACCTTGGTTGCTTTATAGTGGTATTTAGTACTTGGATTATATGTGAGGTTCTGTCTTTACCTTTAAGAAGGAGGATAGGGAGTGAGGGAGGAAACGCGAAGCAAGAAACTTCGCGGGGAGGAGGGAGGGAGAAAGGGGTCAGCAAGAGACCTCTTCTAGAATCTTCGAAGGTGTCGTTACAAAGTGCTTAAAGATTAAAGAGTATTTAAGAGCTCAGTTAATATGTGACTATTGAACTGCTTGAATATGAAGCCGTTTTTTTTTTTTTTTTTTTTTTTAGTATTCCCCTTGTAAATTGTGGGAATTTGAATTTATCGTTTCCGTTCTTGAAAAAATTTTAAGTTGAAAAATTCTTGGAATGTTGCCAGTAGTCGTTTTTTTTTTTTGCTTGTTCAAACAATGTACTCACAACTGTCATCAACGTTTGATGCATTTGATTGATTTGATCAAGTGGGGAAATATTATTTAATATACTTTTAGGTTCTTATTGAATGATGTCATTTTTATAGGTCGAACACATTTTTTAGAAAGTAGTAGTGGGAACTCGATTTAGGGCTGAGGTTGACTTTGAGTGGGGAAATGAGACGAGAAAAAAGATGGGTGGTATAAATATTCGGCTTTTGCGTTGAACTTGATCCATGTTACAATGATTACTGTTGAGGATGGATACTGTTGGTATAGATGTGCTATACACTAAGAATTTAAACGATGGAGAGGCCACTGAAATGGCCTGGGATTGGCTTTTTTTTTCTTAAGAGAGGGTATTCATCCGGTATTTATTCCTCTTTTTGGGTTAATGGTAGCCCTAAGTTGGTTTAATATTTGGTTTAAGATTGTATCGGCGGCGTTGGATCGTTCTTGCAACAGCGGCATTATTAAATAATTCGAATACGATGGCATGGATCGCATATGCATCGATAGCGAATCATGTTAACGTTTTCTATGGAAATGTTGGTTTTATAGTGCTTGCATTTTAAATTGCTAATAGAAGAATTTGGTGATGAGTCGACGAATGGAGCTTCTTGGGTGGCAATCGGAGACTAAAGTATTGATGCCGAAACTCAGAAATTTCCAACCTAGTTTCTAATATTATTTGCTTATAGCTCACAAAATTTTTTCTTAACTTTTTTTTTGAACTGATATAACTGACGAATATGCAGTGGAGGGAGGGGGGGTGATAAGAACCTGTGTACCTTGATGGAGGAGTTATTCATTTCTTTACTTAAATGGAATTTCTAAAAATCTTGATAATGAAAGGTCGATTTGTTGAATCTATTGCGGTGATCCGCCCAAAGAATGATATTTTATAGGCGGAATTTTTACAGCATTACGATTAAATATTGGTTAAAAGGCTCTAGATTATATGAGCGTAGTCTGGTGATCTATGTTCCACTCATTTTTTATTGAATTGCCCATTCATCATTCACCCAAAGTGATGGTAATACCTAAAGTAGGAAACTAATAGATGTTTTTTTTTGCATGTAAGTTGTATTAATGAAGAGATTAGATCAGAAAAATTAAAATAAATTTAAATTTTTTTAATTTTAATTTTTTTTTAATTTAATAAATTTCGTATTTTGAATCATCATACCGTTTCACGGGAAAGAGGCGTTTCAGGAGCATGCAGCGAATTGGTTCTCATTGATTTATATTATCTCTACGATTCCTGTTGGTGTATTTGCCATGTGGATGGGCAGTCGTTTTGGTTTGAGAACCGCAATGCTTATCGCTGCGTGGGTAAATGCAATTGGTGGTGCTATTCGGTTTGGCAGGTAATTTTAATTATTATTTTATAAAAGAACGATTAATAGGTGATTTGTTTAATGCCTTTGCCTTAGGAGCATCTAAATATCACTTTAGAAATAGGTTATTTTCCCGTCTAATTTTTGAGAATTTATAAGTTCAGTGGGGTTCATTATAGCAATAATTAAACGCGGCATTAATTAACAGTTAAATTAATCGTGAAGGGAATATTTTAGGAGGGAGGGGTTGCGACGATATAAGTTATCATTGTAAAGGAACTTAAATATGGGGTGTTTAATACCCCGCAGACGAGCTATAGGCATTCGAAACCCTATGGTCGGTGAGGGTAACATATTTTAAGGTATTCGAAAGGCGATAATACAAGTATCACCAAAATTATAAGGCAGGTACTTAATGAAGGAAGTAATGAGGCAGTAGTAATTTAGCTGTAAAAGCGAGAAATTATCAGTATTTATCAGTTATCAGTTATTAAAAATTATCAGTTGTCAGTCTTCATTGTGGTTATTGTTTCAGCTCATTTCTGCCTATAGATGTGCGGTTTCCGGTTGGCATGATCGGTCAGGGTTTGGCAGCTTGTGCCTACCCGTTCATTATGTTTTTACCAACAAAGGTAAGCCCTACAGAACTATCAATAGAAGTGTTAACGTTTGGATAATATCAAACGTTATTAATGTAGAGGTGATTAGTAAGGTGAATGATGCGATACTCTTAGTGGAGTCATTGAAGATGCTAAGATGGAGAAGGCTAATTTGTGAGGTGATCCACCGATCATTTCGTTCACTTTCTATATTTTAATATTTGGTTACGACGATGAATATGTCGGCAACTTTGGTGAAATTTATGAATTTTCTAGGCGAAAGTTGTTGGCAATTCAGCTGTAATATCCTTTATTTTCCGTTCTATCCATTCTCCTTATTTTTCATTCAGCAGTCTCATCTTCCTCTTTCCTATCCTCCCTCCCCCTCCTCTCTCCCCCCCCCCCTCCCTCCCCAGTTCGTTACCAAATAGGATAGAACATTTTTGCTTTATGCTTGAGACATTGTTGTGGAAAATGGATAGAGATGTGCATCGATTTGACATTTGAGGTTGCCGGCTCATGGTTTGGAGAGAATGAACGTGCATTGGCAACAACTATTGGGGTGATGGCGAACCCATTGGGGGTTCTTTTTGCGAACATCCTTTCACCGCAGATCGCTACAAAGGCAGCTCATGTGAGTAAATATATATCGTTACTTTTTTGATAACACATCTTGAATTATTTGTTTGGTTTTTATTCATTTGAGAAACAGGTAAGCTGTTTGTGCCATACATTTAAGTTAGTAAGAACTGATAAATAAGTATGTAATAATATAATCAGTGTTGATATGCAATATTATTATTTAAAGCTTAATGTGGTATATGGGGAAATATTGGTGACTTTGGGAGATATTCAATAAGGGGAAGGGGTTGCTGCCAATCAGTGACTGGTCAGTCAGCGAGTGAAGTAGGGATTGAAACCAGCGATGTAGTTATTAAAATATATCAAACATTTTAAAGGAATACGTTTGAAATGAAGAAATTATAAGGAAATCTGCATTTTATGAATGAAATGTTTTTGATTGAATCCTTTTGACATCCGAAATCATCGATTTTATTTTACTTAATATTCGCTATATTAGAAAACAGTGATGACTTTTTCTGCTTTAATAAAAAAAAATTTTTTTTTAAATTGATTTTTGAAATAAAAGTGAAATTTCAGATTCCAATAGTAAATGCGGTTACTTTTGTTTCACCAGTGATTACGTGTTTAATTGCGACGTTTGGTGTTACACGATCCGAGCCCAAAGTTCCTCCATCGTTGAGTGCTGCGCAGACGCAAATGGGATTCATTGAGGGTAAGTTTTGCCTCACTTTATATTGAAATATATTCCGCCTGGTTACCTAGAAGGTAAACCCAGCCTAGTTTTTGTGGGGGACAAATTGCAGGTGTGAAATCGACGTGCTGCTGTGAAGATAACCTATAGGAGGTGACGGTCATGCCCTATTTTCCAGTATTTTCTATTTATTTGTAATTTAACACCGATGTTGCCTGCAAATGAAGAGTGTTACCTGCAAATTTTGAGGTTGTGGCTTAGTGGTTAATGTTGCCAATAGTTGTTGGGCTGGCAGAGTTTAATTTCCCTTTCTAATTTGGTAGGGGATTTTCAGTTAGGAAGTGTTCTTGGTTATTTAGCACCTGCTCGCGTTATTATTGCTATATCATCATCGATAGCCAGTCCTGAGAGTGAATTTTTATTGTTAAAACGGTGTTGCTTATAAGAGCTTTCTTTTTTTTTGGAGAGGTGGGGGAGGGGGTGGGTGGGGAGGGGAGCTGTATTCTTTTGATAAAGAATTTATAATGGGTTTGTGTAGGGTGGAGTCGACTAGAGTCACGAAGGCATCAGATGTTATTGATGGCTTTCATTCCTCCCAGCTTTCCTGGGAGATGGAGTCCATTGTTTGTAAGATTGATAGCACTCGTCTCAAAGTCCAAACGGCTTAAAAACCTCTGAAAGTCCAGATTCCGAAGCTCAAAATTGCCTTAGGCAATAGTGCCTTGAAAAAACGATGTGTCGGGAAATATATCTTCTGTGCGCCTCGTGAATCGTGTTGTAATTTCCCAAAGATTCTTGATCCTTCGAAATGTCGGATTGAAATCAAAGTTTGGAGAGGCTTTGCTTCTGGATTGAAACTTGAGCCTGAACTTGTGCTGTTAAAAACTTGAGCTATATTGCAAAACTTTTTTTGATTTTGCTTTATATTGCTGTGTAAGGGGATCGATTTCAGGTCTTAAAGCTTGCTTAACGAGTAGGACCTATTTGATTCTGTTGCTTGTGATGGGAGGAGGAATGGGTTTATTCAATTGTCTCTACACGGTTATCCAACAGCTTCTTTGCCCATCGGGATATTCGAATTCATTCTCTGGATTATGTGCGGCATTAATGATCAGCGGAGGTACGATTGGTGCTGCTATATCAGGTATGCTTTTAGAATATTATTTATGTTAGCGGTATACCTTTTTATGAATAAGAATTGAAGGGGATGTGGTTTATTTTATTTCATATAACATGACCTGCTAGGAATTTGCTTTTATTAATCTATGTGCACCTCTTTATTACTTTGAAGCAGGTAGGCAGTGGGATATAGTGGAACAAGGAAGCAGTAGTGAAAATAGATTGGTGAATTGGTACTACGATTTTAAATTCAGATTTATATAGGGGCTATTTTGGTGAATTTTGGTTTAAGTTAAATATTCAAACAAATGCTTATTGGTTGTGCTTATAGTAAACTGAGCTAATGAACCGACTCTGTCAACATTCATTAGATATGCAAATTTTTGGTCAATGGACGATTTGACGTAAAAATGGCAAAAGAGCTCGTACGTAATAACAAAGGAGATAGGTTTATAATGTTTACATATTTTTAGGCATATTTGTTGCGAAAACGAAGCTATACGAAGAAACGATGAAAGTTTGTATGTCTTTGGCTGTTGTCATGGGACTAACATTCCTTCAGGTTTCTTTTATTACCACTTTATAGGAGATTCTTACCTTTGCCTCTTTTTGATATTTAAATGTATATACATAGGTATTTAGGTATGTGGGTACTAAGCATATTATTTGGTTTAATTTAAGGGGTTTGTGGCTGGTAAATGCGGGAGGAGGGGAGAGAACAAAGGGTTGATTGGTATTGGAGCGGATGATGCTTACTGAGTGATTGGGGATATTAGTCTTTGCAATTTTTTAAATTTAAATATTCAGCAAATATTTGAAATTTCAATTTACCAGTTTTTTTTCTATTTTCAGCGCTAAAATAAATAGTTTTCAAGTGCCTAAAAGAAATAATTTTTCAACAAGTCCTTTTTTTTTCTCATGCTGATTGAAAGGAATGAAAACGGTTGGGAAATAAATTTTTAGTCAAAAAAAAAGGTATTTGTAGGAAATCAAATAAAATTTCATTCTGTTGAAGTCGACTGAAGTTATTCTCCAAAATAAGCAATAGGAAGTACAAATCTGAGATGAATCTATGCTAATTTATTCGCTGCAAAATGATTAAGTCGGAAAAAATCTTGGAAAAATTATTCAAGAGTTTTTTTTTTAAATTTGAGATGCTAATTTTTTTTTCGTCAAGTTTGAGATCGAAAAATGTCGTAAAGTAAATCTTTAAACGATTTTGCAATATTGCTTGCGTGAAAATATTGAAAGATCATTCGGTTGAACATTAGTAGGTAATGTTGCTCTTCATATATGCGTTCAATTTTTAGTTGACTTTGCATCCGAATTTGGGTATATTGATTGGTGCAGCCTCTTTACTCTTTGGAACGTTGGGTTTAGCCACATATCCGGTAGGACTTGAGATGTCAGCGGAATGCACCTTTCCGGTATCGGAAACAACTTCCACGGGGCTTATCGTGCTTTCCGGTCAGGTAACGATTTCGATGCACTCTTTATACTCTCCCAATCAATAATACTTTAATAATGAAAACTGTGAATTGAGTGTATTATTTGAGTTGTACAAAAGTGATTCATTATGTCATTAAAGGGAAGTGTTAGTTTCATTTACCTCTGAATAGCTGAGTTTTTGACCCTACTTTTTCACGTTATATATTCTAGTTTTGAATATTAAATTTTTTTAAAAACCTAATATTTAATTTATGTGATGGGAAAGTCGACGTCCTAATTGTAACATTTAAGATATTGTTTGATATTGATTTAGTATTGATTGATCTTTTTAACATTTGATCTACAAGTTATTTTCAAGCTTCACTCCTAATCTGCTTGGCTGCAATATGGGTCAGGTACCGTGCAACGTGGTCACCGTACATCAGTTTGCATTTATTTTATCTCTAATTAACTTCATATTGTAATAGGTGTATTTGAGGTGCAATCGATATTGTACGTGGCATTAATGGAAGTGACAAGTCGACCACTTCAACCATCATATATGCACATACAGGTGTGCACGACAGGTGAAGAAAGTGAACAGGTGTTGCCCAAAGATAACACCCATGCTGCTATTGTAGGTTTTTTTTTGAATATTATGGTTGTATTACTTTTTATAGCCGACATAAGGGTTTTATACGGGAATGAGTATATTAGAATGCAGTTTGACAGAGAGGATTCTTTTTGACTCCTTTGGAACTTCGAGCTTTAAAGGAGGGGAAGGAAAGAAGTTGATCATTCGATGATCTCAGAGAATCTCCGATGCGTCAGCTGAGGTCGAATCTATGAGGATGCTAAGCCGATGATATCTAAGCTGTTTATGTTTTGGGCCCTTAAATAAAATACAAATATTCTTGTTTTAACGAGATCCACAAATCACATTTCAATAGATAAATTTAAGTATGGAGATGTTATGAGGCAAAAAATCTATCAACTCACCGAAATGTTATGTCGATATGGCTTTTAACGACAGCATTTTCACTGTCGTGGGCAATGCATTCTGATAATTAAAAGGGGGAGGGGGAGGGGTGAAGCAGACGGGCGATTATTGGTTATGTGACGAAGATTTTGTTGAATACGATATGAAAAAGTGATATTGGTTCCATAAAAATTTCTTAGAAATCAGTCGCTAAAAGGATTATTCAGATTCCCTTAGTAATCGCCGGCATAATCGTTTGCAGATGATAATCGCTAGTATATCCCTATATCAAAAAGCTAGATACTTTTAGTTGAAAAAAGTGGTTTCCACTTCAGTAAATCTACCAAGAAATCTGAATTCTTGAAAGTTTTTTAGCCCCCAGGGGTTATATTTAAGTTTTACGTTATTTTGATTTATTTCAGATGTTTTCGGTGGTAGCGGCGGTATTGGCACTTATATTAGTTCTCGCATTCAAGCCAACCTATAAACGATTGTTGGCGGAACATGGCAACAAACAGACGACGAAAGAGGTGAACGAGGGTGGTAAGCAACTCGAAGAACATATTCGACTACCCAAAGCGGATGGCATAGAGATTCCACTGACCACAAACACAGACACCTAATTGTTTTTAAGATTGTGTGTTGACCACTGACCGCACATTGGATACTCTTCTTATGTTGCTATCATTGGAATGTTGTATATGAAGTGTGGAGGAGTTCAACGAGGTATAGTTTGGGCAATACAGAATGGCAAGGGTTTTTTTTTTTTTTTTTTTGCTCAACTATATGTAATTTGGAAAATCCGATCGATATTTTTGCAGCATTAGACGATTCTTGGGTTTAGGGATAAAATTTTAAAGATCTGCATCGAAGAGTTGGAAATTTTTTTAAAATATACCATTCAATTTTTTTCCGGTATGGGATCAATGAGTCACTTTTTCAATTGAAAAATGAAAAATAAGAAAAAAAACTTCATTATTTGATGTAAAAATTTAAAAAATTGTTTTTTTACTTTTTCTCATAATTGCTTCATTTCCATAATTTTTTATCTCTTTTTTTGCAACATTTTTTCATGCTTATAGGATGATTCGCTGTTGTTTTAATTATATAACGCCGATCCAAAAAAAATTTCCTTTTCTTCATGGCGCTCAAGTGGCGCAAATGACCGATACGAAGTTTAAGGAAGACGTTAGCCGTAGGATTTTGCCAATGTTTATTGGTGCTTATTTCTGGTTACTTGCATATATCATTCTTTTGAACGCCTAACTAGCACAGATAAAAGTAAATTTTGGTTCGGCAATATATTATTGAATAATTGTTTCGTGATTTTATTTTATTTAAAAAAAAATTGTTGATTGGCTCATTGTTTTTTCTTTTTTGTTAAATTTGAGAGAACTTTAGTGGTATTTCCTTGAATTTGTGCTATTGATCTTCTTCTTTTAGGCCATTATTTTTATTTATAATGTTTTGATAGTGATTGATACTCAAAAAAATTACTGATTCGTTTACGACAATTTTTATGGCAATTCTGATTTGTTTGTTTCGATTTGCGCTATGCGACATTTCCGCCAAAGATTTTATGCTTGGAAGATTTGCCCTTCGATGTATACCCATCCCTCCCCCCCCCCTCCTTTTTTTATGCTCATTTTCAACTGAGAATTGCGGAATTACAAGCACTTCACCAAATCTTTGAGTGAGATACTAAGTACCCGGAATGAAAAATTCGTGTATTAAAAAACTGAATATCTTGTTGAATCTCTAATGAAAAGGATATATTAAATGAAGTAAGAAATTAGGCGATGTTTGCTAGCAAATCTTCCACAGTGGTTAAAATTTTTTCCCACAGATGCTTTATGGGAATGGGGGTTTTTTTAGGGTAGGGGAAAGGGGGGGGGGGTGGGAAGAGGAAAGGAGACAAAAATACTAGAATGTAGCACTTTTCAAGGATAGAGCACTTTTATACTTCAAGTAATAAACAAGAGAATAAGGGTTGCATTAGCCATTCGTAAGCATTAAAAAAAATGTTCTAGATAGTGGATCGAGATTCTCAAAAAGAGGTAATTTTATATTGCTATGATGGCTTAGAATTGTACATTTTATATAAGATAAGAACACAAGAAAAGTGATATAATAGATCGGGTTGAATATGATTATAAAATATCCATTGAATATTTTAGTTGTCGATTTATATAAATTTCTAAGGAAAATTGCTTAGCGGTATTATAGAAATACGATAAATATTTAAATATTCTATTTAATTTTGTTTACTAAAAAAAAAATTTATAAAATTCAATAATATTTATGCAAGTTTTAATTCGTTGATTGATTATATTCTATTTGCATTTATTAAATATTCAATAATTAAAATGTTTTATTGTTGAGTTATTTTTGAAGGAAATATGCATCACTTAAATTGTTTTTTTTTTTTGTTGTTTTTTTATAGTATTTTGATGAGAACAAAGATCAAAAAGTTTTCTTATCGTAGGCGCAATTTCTCATCTGTAATTTTTTTTATTATTTATTTATTTATTTATTTTTTTTTTGAATATAGAAAATCATCCCCACAATTTTTTCCTACATTATTTCAAATGTCCTGAATCCATTAAGGATCCCACGAAAAGCTTTATCGAGGTAGTTTCTTATCGGGTGAATCTATAGTCAAGATGGATTTGAACGACGGTGGGATATTTTTTAAAAAGTTGTTTCAGCAGATCATTGAGCATCCACCCAGCTGGTAATTAGCATTCACTTATCTGGATTGATGATCGAGTAGCTGTCAGGTTAACCGGTGGAAACAGGTTAAGTGGAATGATTCGGCGGTTGAATTTTACAAGATTCAGTCGATTAATCAGTAGATACAATACGATAAGCAACGGTTATTTTGCATATTATGCAAATTTTGAGGTCCCCATCCCATTTGGAGATATGACTTCACCCATTTCTGGCGAGGAATATAGCCTCAGGCCTAATTCCTTGTGTTTGGGTTGAAATTTACGACAATGGGATCGTCACAGGTATTTGACTCATCAACGTGTTTAGATCTTCCTAAAAGTTCAAGGTTGCGGTTGTGATATGCACCTGATACATCCGCATTCTTGACCACCATTATGGCGATCGCATATATAGTCCATCTTATAAGCCTTCATCTTCGAAAGCTGTTTTCATGAGCGCATCGATCCACTCGATGGAACTTGTGATGGTGATTTCATTTTCCTTGTTACCTCTTTGAGAAATACTTTACCTTGCTAATGAGTGGTCATTAAAGGATGGTCATCAGATGACCACCAGAGATACGCTAATAAAGAAATTTTTACAGTAGGTAAATTCACCAACTAGATTACCTATAATTACCATATTTATTTTCAATGCCATAGTCTATATAACAATATTTGTATTCATCATCATTGACTAATCTTCTATTTTATTGGTCGGCTGTATTTGGTTTCGATCGTTGTGAATGTCAAAGCGTCGTCTTCCGTATCGGCATAGGAGATTCGATGGACATCCACGTCGATCAAAAACGAGTCGACGACGAGTGAGCACTGGTTTATCATCTGAGGACGGAATCAACGAATATTTTAAAGATGAAGCGAAGATGACCGCTCCGGTTATTCGAAGTTTAAAAGAGGGTATTCGATTCAATAGTGTCGCTCCACTTCTTTCTACACGAGCTAAGCGAATTGCAAACGTTAGTGAATAAAATTTTATTATTTTCTTTAAGATTTTATTATTTACATTTACCTATTTATTCATATTATTCTATCTGTTAAATAAAGGTGAGATCCTCAGATAAGTATAGAACATTCGATTTTGATCACCGACATCGGATCGATACTCCTTGCTATCGCGGTAGCAATAAACCGATCCTCAAGCAATTAAGTTACGAAAATAGGTGTAAATTTTACCAAATGGGAAAGGTGTAAGCTTTTGGGAATCGTCGGGTAACAGATTCTCAGCAATCGTCGCGTTAACATCCGTCTGTTTGCTCAATAACGAACCGAATCCGCCCCCACTGTTCTATTGTTTCAACTAATCGAAGTGATTCCGCCGTTTCAGAATCCCAAATTCTTCCTAATCGAAGTTTCTGGACAATTCTAAATTCCTTTTGCATTTTTGTTTGAATGTTATATTCGTTGATACATTAATTGCTGTATCAACGAATTAATTGCTCTCATAATTAATTTTTATAGAGGATCGTATCGCATCAAGCACATAATTCGATTAGTGGTAAATATGGCGACTATAAGATCACATTTGTACCGATTAAATCAAACGTTCGTTCAAAGAACTCCACTTGTACGAAAAGAAAAAACCCTAAGTAATTTCATATTGAAGAATTTAATTTAATTTAATTTAATTTAATTTAATTTAATTCCCTTTAATTTATTCATTAAAAGTTATCAAGTGTGTAGATCATCCAAATTCAATGAGAATGTCTTCTCTTATGAAAAAAGATGGGAATAAAAAAATAACGATAAATTTTCTACAGTATACTTTTGTTTATTAGCTGAAACGAGCACCGTATTTGCTAAGGAAATTTTTCGTCTTTTGTCTTTTAGCTATTAGTGATTAAGAATGCGCTGATGACATATAAACAAAATAAACATATAAACAAACAAACAAATAAATAAAAAAATCAGGTTATATGAATTTATATAGCAAAAGCGCTTTATTATTCTATTTAAATTACTTTATTATAAAATTGAATTTTTATAGACTATGAAATATGTTTTTTTTTCTTTTTTTCTTCGCATCATTATAGTTCGACTGTCAATGAACTATGACAGATTTATATTTATTATATTCAACTATGAATTATTATTAAAATTTCTCGCTAAAATTTATGTTAAAAATAACTGAGTGTTATTAATTGAAAATGAATTTAAAAAGAATTTATGTGAATATTTCGAAAATAATAATATGTATCTAACTTATTGTCCATTTTTTTAAATTAGCATATTCCATTGTTAAAATGCTTTAAGTGTTGATCGTTTATTATTTTGTCCACGATTTTGTCCATCCATTGTCCAATTAGTATAAAATTTTTGTCCATTTTGTCCATTAAAATGTCACAAAATACGTGAATAAAGAATAAAATTTGTCCAAAATGTCTATTGTTAAAATCGATAGGAAATGCAGCATTGTTTAAAAAAAATAATCTAAATAATTAGCATAAATTAAATTTTTGCATTTTGAATTTATTAATCATTAAAAAAAGATATGCAAATTTTCGAAAAAAAATTTTTTTCTCAATAAACCCACAAAAAAAAAATTCTCTCAATTATTCTAAACGAAATAGATAGCATATTTATATGGAATATGATCATTGAATTATTACTTCTGACTTCGAATTATTATTTGAATTATTATTTCTGATTTCGAATTATTATTTCAGTGGAATTCAACGAAATATTATGTGGATAAGAGCTAAAGATGGACGACTTCATAGAAAAAGAGAGAGAATCACCTCGAAGATTATCGGAATCTCTCGTTGGGTTGTAGAAGTTACCGATACGATTCAAGATGCTCAAGTATCCGATCGTCATTCAACTTGTGGATCGACCAATAATATTCCACATCAACATTATTTTCTTCATCGAACAAATCGATCCCCTTCGATATATTCTTCAAGGAAAAATCATTCGAAATCGGTGGATGAAGTTTCAATGGCATTTAAATCCACCCGTCATATACGATGACGTCATACTTCAGATTAAATAATATAAAAGAAATGAATTGAAAAAAGGAATCACTTTACTACATTTATCATCTATTAGTGTTTATGAGATATGTTTAAATCGAAAATGACCATAAGGGATCAATCATCTTTGATCCAATTTATAGTTTTACTAGTATTTAACTATTGAGAAAATTTTTAATTATTGCTTTAGCTTTACCATTCAAAAATATGCCTTTAATCTACCACTATAAAAAATGGTAAAAATATTGGTCTATTGACTGGGAATTTTTTTGATGGAATAATAATTTACCTATGAATGAATTTCACCTGAAATTAAAGCACTTCTAATATTGAATAACCTTTTTTTTATGCTATTTTAGGTTGAAAGGATTCAAAGGAACCTAATTCTTTTTTTTAGTGGAATTCTTCTACCTATATCTCCCTCTCATCCACCCATTTCTAGAATTAAATGTTTCAAAGTGGAGTAATTTTTCCCGGAATTTTTTTATTTTTTATTTTATTTTACTTATTTATTTATTTAATTTCTTTTTTTTTGCAAATTAAACGCGACGTGAACACGTTATCGTTTACTATTATGCTCATATATATGAAATTTTCGTTGTGGGCACCAGAAAGTAACTAAATTTCCCGGGAAGTGGCAAAATTTCCCGGGAGACTAAGTGAACAAGAGAATAGAATTCCCACACTTACCTAAAAAAGGAATCCCTCTTACTTGTCCATCTCCCTATTCCCCACTCCCATTTTTCCGGTCTTATCTCTTGTTATAAATTTATGCGCCAAATTACTATACTTTTGGACAGCGATCTTTTAATAAAGTATTCTTTTTTTAAAAATAAAACTTACATTTTAAACAATTATATGTTGTCCCATAGTAACTGTAATTTTTCTAACAGGTTTATTTGGCAATTATCCAAATTTCCTATATTTTCCAAAAAAAAAAAACTACGATAATTGTTTGAGAGGGGAAATGTTTGATAAATTTACTGCTTGAAAAATTTATATAGATTTATAGATTTCTTCCGATTTATCGACCTTTAAACACTTGAATATTCACTTGAATATTTTTTTATATCTTCCATCAGTGC
>JAAVTS010002482.1:2231-29173 GCA_022845575.1 Baylisascaris ailuri
CAGGTAAGAATATGAAGAAAATTTCATAAGTTAGTTCTTTGTTTAAAGATTCTTACGGAGCCTCGCAGCAAAGTGCACTGTGCCTAAGCGTGAAAGTAAGTAAGGTTGGCCGTTCAAAGGTAACACCTGTTCTACTCATTACTACCATGAGACACCCTGAGCAACTGTGCCTGCAAAATAGTGAAGCAGTGAAGTGAGCAATAAATTCTTTGTAAAAACTGCGTCAACAACGACTCTACGAAAGTGCGTTATAGAAAACTTCAGAATAACAACCCCATAACATGTGACTTTTTAATAAACCTCCGCACTTTTACATTTGCGGTGCATAATCAAAGTGGATCGAAGACGGATGGACAAGGATGAGGAGGGGAGAGGAGGGGAGAGACCTGCGGCAAAGACTTGAAAATATTCGCCATTAAGCACAAAAGGGCCAGTTGTTTATGAGTGGTTAGTTCTTTCGATTCATTTCTGCCGGAAGTCTATAACGACACGAGCGCCGATTGAACTCAGCCCCACTCAAGAACCATAGCGTAGAGGAGAATATAATCGTCTTTATCTGCTATGCAGTAATTATCATCAGCAATGATTCCTTTGATACATTATCATTTGACATGTGGAAATAGCACTTATAACGGTACTATTAATGACGTTAACGGAAAAATACCGGAGCATCTCATTGCAGCCACATTTTGACCACAGATATGCTGGCTTTTAAAACTTGGTTGAATGAATTTCTAGTGACGGTTGTCATCTGAATTTGAGCCAAACTAAAATAATTGACTCTCACATGTAACATTCTTAGTAGGTATGAATTTATGTTGTTGCAAATACATAGTACAATCATTTCAGTTTGCATACACTGGTGCCTTATTCGTTACTTCTTCGACTAGCCATACATAGTTAATCGACCAAATGAGTTTTGAATGCATAGAGGATTTCAGGCGTGGAACGATTACAAATTGAGATGGGATAAGGAAGAGTATGGTAATATCACTGACGTTCGTTTCCCAGCTGGGAAAATTTGGAAGCCCGACGTTCTTTTGTATAACAGGTACATGTTGATGATCTAATAGCAAAATTTGCGCTGTCTTTGAACTCGGACTTTATAAGAGCCCAGTCGCTGTGTCTGTCAAGTTGTTAGAGCTCGCCAGGTTGTAATTATTATTTTCACTTTTTACTTAAGAATCACATACGCCAGCCTCTTTTAGCACGGAAAATTCGGCGCTTTTGCCTAGAGTTGTTGATGCGATTGCAGTTAAGAGAAAGCGGAGCTACCGACGCAATGTGGAAGCCTGGAAACTTGAGACTTAGTATTAATTGTTGTCTCATTTAGTTAACGGTATTTTTTTCAATGCTCGGATTTAGGATTTTGTGGTTTCCCTGCATGAGATTTCATTGCCTAGCTTCAAACTTAGCGAAAATTCAACCATGCTGTATTCCTAATTCCAGAAAGCGTTAATTCCTTCCCAGACTACTACACTTTTGAATCCAATCTAGGATAAACATTTGTTGCTTCTCACATCCATTTGAATTTATCATCGCACAAACGAGGGCGAATATCACAATTGCAGAGGTTTCATGGTGGCTGCGATAGCCATCAGTTGAATTCGTGTTGATGCGAATTAGGTGGTAATGTTAGGAGTGCAGAAGTATTCCAAATACTTTAGAATACTTCTGCACTCCTAACATTAGCATGTTATTGTTGAAGTATATAACAGTGAAAACAATCATCGTTGAGTATATACATACAAATGTGCATTATTTCAGCGTTGATGCAAATTTCGACTCCACTTATCCGACAAATATGGTCGTTTATAATACGGGTGATATCTCATGGATTCCTCCGGGTATCTTTAAAATAAGTTGCAAAATTGATATTAAATGGTTTCCGTTCGATGAGCAACGTTGCTTCTTCAAGGTATGCTTTTACGTATGATATTTGTCGCTTCTACAAGAAAAAGTTCCTCTTGAGAGGTCGGAAGCACTACAATATAAAAATATCAATATGCGCCCTGTTTATTTCCATTTTCATAAATGTTCACATTACCGATCCTCTATAGTAATAGAAAATTATTCAAAGATTTTCAATACGTGCCAGAAATGATACTAACTACAACTTCAGAAACAATATATATAAATAGATTCAAACAAAAAATGCCGCCAAGTGCTGTCACTATGAGGTCATGGATTGAACTGATCCAATTTTCAAATGTGGTTCTTTCACCACCTGTTTCACCAGCAATAGGTGCAATATCATCCAGCGTTTCATGAACGATAGTTGCTACAAACTTGAAAGCATTAAGCATAGACTAGTGCAAATAAGGTGCTAAATTTTGTTTTTGCATACTGTTATGTTTAGGTTGTTAACTGACGCATATGTCGTCTGCTGTAACGAGTAGTGCACAGTGAAATCAGATGAGGCATAGCTTGTTGAAGCGTAAAGGGTGAAAAATATTAAACATTTAAAATGAAAAAATATATCTGAAATATTTTAATAGTTTTTTTTGAGAACATTTAACAAACCTGTGATTATGATATCGATTCGGTTAGTGCTGTAATGTTAGTGCTTTCCATCGTTCTTGATTGATCCTTTCACATACCGTACCGACATTGTCGTTGTGCTTCGTTCTCATTTCTACATAAGTGAGCGTTTTTGTTGAATATCTAATCATTTTAAACGTGGTGATTTGAAATAATTTACCCTAAGAATTAAATATTCGTGGCATTTTATATGATTCGGATGAAATCCAATAAACGCTTGATTCCACTGAAATTACATAAGCGCTGCATGAAATGCCACATTTTAATTTTTTTTTTTTCTTTGATGGCTTTTGCATTGCTGAATCAGACACTACCAAACTTTTTTGGCGTAAGTCTACATATGATAGCTTCAATAATTTCCAGTAATACAACAAGAAGCTTACTTCGTTTTCGATACTTATGAAATTATTGCGAGAAATTGAAAATTTCTACTTGAAATTTCTATTAAGACTTGAAGATACTTATGAAAAGTTTCTCACATAAATGAGCATCTCTTATGTTTTCGTGCTACAAAAATGATATGCAAATTAAGCCTATATATGATTCCACATATGGATAGCTGTCATATTTGAGCTATCGAATGAAAGAAGATTAGAAATTTCTTCATGTGTGGGCACAATTTTCAACTCATCAAATTGCAATAAAATGTATGACGCTTATGTATATTTTTAGAGACTTGGAACTTTTGATTATATGTAGGATTCATACTTTCCGCTGCAATGTTTGTACCATTCTGATAAGGACATTTCATTAATTACTAGGTATTGGATTTAGTAAACTATATCAAGGTTATCCGATTCCAAGACATCTAAGGATAGACTCTGTGTAAATGAGAATAAGTGCTACTATTTAGCTCAACTAGAGATTACCATCGATGCCATTTCATTGGCTCACCTTTCCTCCTATTAAGTTCTGATAATGAAAGAGGTAACGCCAAAGTTTTGCTGGTTGAACAAAAGGGCGATATTTCATGTGGATGCTGCTATAATTACGCAAGTTTGCTTTACTTATAGCTTTTTGCTATGAATGTAGCTTAATAAACGGAAACTTTAGTATTAAAACACCACCGGTGTTGAAATTCGGATGAATCAAACGGTTCCATTTCAACAGACACACATAAACAAACACATACACAACATCAGACACACATACACAAACAAACTCGCATGCAAATGGCCATTAAATGTTAAGAAGCTTCTATGCCCCAAAAGCTGCACTTTGATTGCAGAGTGAGTGAATTTCGATTAGCGACAGTAAATTACAATCGAATTTAGTGGCAGCTAGTGGGCAAAGTTTCGAAGAAAAATGTTTGTTTTAAAAATTGAATCCACATTGATTGGCTGAAAATGTGAGTGGAAAGGAGAAGGAAAAATTCATTTAATGGCACCACATGCCGTATATCTCTTGCTAGTCTCACATTGTCTTTAAATTCAGCGCAATATTTTGCAAATTTCATCCACCAAGGGAAGTGAAAATTTCCAACTCTTAATAAAACAATTCCGATGGAACTAAGTCGATTCTTGTGATTTTATTATCCTTGAAATAATTAAGGAATTATTTTTTCCGTTGAGTTATTCAACTATTCAGAAGGAAGCATCTCCATCTCCTCTTCATAGGTTTAATCGACCTTCTCCAAAAGAATAATACTCTCCATCAGTGAATAACTAACACCAAATTTCACCACAACTATGCATTCATCGATGACAAGTGATTTTCAACTGGGGAGATCCAAATGAAGCAATCAAGAAAACGAAGCGAGCTTTGTTAATGCAGAAATTGACTTCGATTCACCCCTAAATTGTTATGTGGCATCGCTTCCACGTTGAAATATTGTCACTATGCAGATTCAGCATCACTGAACATTTAATACTTAACTTGCATTTCATCCGGTCATGCGCATTCCGGATGCATCTCCCTAACTGGCAAAAGTATACAGGAACCCCGTTTCAATTTTCAATTCAAGGACCATATATTTGTTCTCTTTCCTGTACAATGTTCTTTTTTGAGTGATCCTCAAATGTGGGATAGTGTATTTGAATGTTGCGTTGAATCCCATTTATCACCTCAGAAACTCCCTTTAGCGTTGTTGCAATTATTACTTACTTAAATATCTCAGCAGAACATTATATGTTAATTATAGATCTTTCGTTTGATTATCGTACACGGGTTAGTTCTCAGGCTTTTTTGCACTACTTTCAAAATGCCCTATTATCCTGTAAGATCGCTGCATATGATGGAATAACGGTGCATTATCGCTACCGCATTGTTTTTATCTGTCGAATAACTCAGCCAATTTCAGTTCGGTTCGTGGACCTATGATGGTTTTAAATTGGATTTGCAACCAGGCAAAGGCGGTTTTGACATATCTGAATATATGCCTAGTGGTGAATGGGCACTTCCCAGTAAGTTTACTGTACTAATTAATGCCCAACTATTGCACAAACTACGGAAATTCCTCGGTTCAAGTATTCTCTACACATAGAATTTTTATCTCTATCGAAACAACTATGGATTCATTTGTGATGTGTTTACATGTTCAGAGCAATTACGCACTAATATTCGACATTAGAAGACCGCCTTATGAGCAAATACGAGTAATTTTCAATACTTATGCAACTAATTAACTATTTTTCCATATAGATATTTTTGTATCATTTTAACAGTGACTATGCCAAAAGTGCCTACTCGCCGCTCATTATAGTCGATGTCGTATCTCTAAATTCGTTGCAGTTTTTGAATGTCAAATGATTTATGGGTTACGTTTAACATGTACTCAATGTATTTCAAGCAATTCATACATATATGTTTATCTCCATACTGAAACACATTTATTTATTTATTTCTTCATTTGCTTAAAAGTGTTCCAGAAGTAAATCCTTTTGTAGTGACAACTGTTTCAAGGACGGAAAAGTTTTATGACTGTTGTCCAGAACCGTATCCAGATTTGACATTCTATTTGCATATGAGACGAAGGACGCTGTATTATGGTGAGTATCTGCAGAAATAGATTTCAAAAAATTAAAAAATCGCAATCAATACTGTAACTTCAAAAGCCTTTTCGAAGTTGCAAAACAGAACATGCTTGTGCCACGGCATATCGATGAGGATGATTTCTGAAGCCATCATATCATATAAGAATTTTCTTAGTGTCACCATGTTAGTTTTATGGAAAAAAGTGAATGTTGGTTTCAAAGGGCATAGAGTACCTTTCAAAAACTTTAGAGAACAAGACAAATTACTGCTCCATACCTTTATGCAGCGGCAGTTTTCGTCTGTTCTGATAGTTTTCTTACAAAACTGTGAATTTTGTACCGAGTCGAGGTACCCTCTTAGGCATTTTTGATTTCAGTAGCCAGGTATTGCTGAAGATTAGCAATCTGCGAAATTCAATTAGTCTAGTCAATTTGTCTTGTCGTTATTCCTTGAGTGACTCGTCAAAGATCAGCAATCCAGCAGTAGAATATTCAGTGAATTCACCATTGATTGGTTGAATCGAGTGGCCAATAGAAATAGTCCAATCTAACTTGTCCATATGCTCGAATCTAACAAGTGCTTATGCACAGGAATCTAACAAATAAATAAAGTTCTACTTACACTTGTAAAAGACGCTTTATTCTTACATTTAAACACTATCCTTTTTTATGACAATATATTTGTTTAATTTAAAAGTTGTCCTTTGGCCAACATTGTGCGTTTATTAGGTGTCCAA
Organism: Baylisascaris ailuri; assembly: GCA_022845575.1. Lineage (NCBI taxonomy): Eukaryota > Metazoa > Nematoda > Chromadorea > Rhabditida > Ascarididae > Baylisascaris > Baylisascaris ailuri. The sequence continues at coordinate 8,482 of JAAVTS010002482.1, forward strand.
CAATCGAGTAGTACAAGGGAACTAGTCGTCCATAGGGAATGATGAAGGAGTTCACTTCAAATGTGAAAAAGGGCATCCATCTATGCTGTAGCGAATGAGCTTTCGCTACTGCAGTCAATATTCTTCTTTTGCCAAATACACTAAAATGTGCTATATATGGTTTACTATTTATTGTTCACTTATCTATTTAAACCAAGCAGACATATTACAGCACAGAGTTTTATTGTAAATTATAAAGTGCGTCATGTACAGAATAGTATATATGCCATTGTCTTTTCAGTACATAACAATAGAGCACAGAACAATACCTCGTTTTCAAAAATTATCTGTCTGCTAAACCCCAATTGGAGCAGTTCGTTGATAGTCATCACCAACAGTAATCCTATCTCTAACAACTGAAACAAGCTACAAGTCCGAATAGTTTAACGATTACTCATCGGAATTTGAGATGAACAATGATGTCTAATAGCGAAAATAATTTTTTGAAGGATTTAACCTCATTATGCCTTGTATATTGACGACGATGATGACTCTTCTTGGATTTACTCTTCCACCAGATGCCGGCGAGAAAATTACACTCCGTGAGTAGTGAATTTTTCTTTTCTTTTTTTTTTGTGAACATTTTACTCGAAGATGAATATGAGATTACAACTATCACCAGTCTTTTTTGAGTCATAACGATTGCTTCGAGCCATAAGAGCGCAATAAAGCTTTCAGTAGGAAGCTCTCATTTCTCTGAGTTATTTAGCCGTTGTTTTATCGAATTGAGCACATTCACTGTTTTCCATACTTTCTATAGTGATAAAATTAGCAAGTTATGCCACTCTAATCCTGTTCATCGAAAACAAACTGGTAATAAGAGTAGTGATGGGCAACACTAGAAACATCATTATCATTTCACTGAATCGAGGCTAAATTTTTTTTTTTAATTTTTAATTCATGGCCGTCTCTAGAAACTATCAAGCAGGTCATTTCGTTACTTTTTGTTAATTTCATCCACATTTACTTTTTGTACCAGCATTTCCTTCATGGCTATACATCGACATATCGAAAATGCACCCGAATATATTTTATCGTTTAGCGTTTCATAACGCTATTGCATAGAGCGTTGTAATCAACATTTACTGAATTGTTCGCATTATAGAACTGTAATTTGGGTTCATTCAACTCACAGAGTACCTGTAAAAACATTGTTGCTTACTCGTTTAATGAAAGATTAGCTTGTTCGTAGGGAAAATATATCGATTATATGAACCGTTGAATTTTAACTTCTTATTGTGAGTAATGAAAGTGACACAAAGTGGAATATGTCCCAAGGCTACAGATGAGAGGGATATCTACTACAGAGGTTGGTGCAAAAAATTGTGGGTAACTTTTCAATTATCACATGAAAATTAAGTGTTCTCAAATGTTATTGCAGAAATAACGGTACTGTTGTCGATTTGCTTCTTTTTGAGTATTGTCTCTGAGATATCACCACCGACATCTGAAGCTGTGCCACTACTTGGTGAGTTCGATTATATACGATATATTTTATTTTCTATAGGCAATTATGTGCTTGCATTAAGAAAACCTCTCTTATCCTGAAGTTTCCCTTCTTCAGATGTGTAATAACGCCAACATGTTCCCATTAAACAGTCTTGGTACTAACAACATACACGACGAACGTCAAAGAAAAATCAAACGTTTATGATAGGATTTCATAAACTTAAGAAGATATTTTTTCTATAGATAAAACAGTGTTATTTTTACTAGGGAACAATTTCTTAACAATTTTTCTGAACCAATTTTCTACTAGCTTGATTCTTCTCTTAACGAGAATAGTGGCAATTTGCCTAGAAAAAAACTTAATGAAAAATTAGAATATTCATGAATGCACGATATCAATATTTATTTTTTGTAGTTCTTATGTTGTTCTCATTTCTGCTTTCAATATTTAGTGCTTCGATTCTAAAATCTCTTCAATAAATCGCAATATCTTCTTATATTTTTAGGAATATTTTTCTCATGTTGTATGATTGTTGTAACTGCATCAACAGTCTTCACTGTATATGTACTAAATTTGCATTATCGAACACCAGAAACACATGAAATGGGCACAACGGTTAGTCGATTTCTTTCACATTGTTTTGTTTAGTTGAATTTAGAAGAATGGAATTAGAGTTTCTATGTTTTCAACAACATCGATTTCGTTGTGCATTGTGGGAGATGTGCGCGAAGCGACTAGAGGATATCATCAAATTTTTTCGGCGAAGGTGCAAGGTGTTTTCTTCTCTTTACAAGTGAATCAGAGGTAGAAGACAACCTAAACGTAAATGTTACAAACGAAGAAGCATCTACCCAAAACCCCAAGATTTTGAAAAATAAGTGAAATTCTCAATAGCAGCTGAAAGGAACCCGGGAAATGCGGCTTTCCCGCCTTTGATGCATAACGAAAACAATAACTTCTTTCTAATTTCCCCTCCCTGGGAGACGCAATCTCTGTGACTCATTCAAAAAAAAAAAAAAGAAAAAGAAAAACATCTTTGTAGATTTTTCTTTTAATTTAGCAAGATATTGTAACTACTTTAGACGGGTACAGCATCCATATTTTGCATACGTTTCTGCTTACGCTCATGTTATTTTTCACATTCCCAAAAAAAAAATCCTCAAGAACGCATAAAGACTGATTCCCCTGAAAATTTTTGCGAGCAGTCGCATCGAATAAATGGTGGAGGAACTATTCAAATTTCCATTATTCTTGATAATTTACGAACCGCTTGGTCAGGTGAATGAAATTCATGATCACATAACGTTTCACCTGGTGTGCCTCTGTATATGTTTACACCTACACTTGCACGTAATATAAAAAATTGTAGCTTACAGCTGTGCAAAAGTTGTGCGAAAAACGTTGATCCTTCATTATGACTGTACTTTTCGTGCACCGTTTTAAGTGAGAACTACCCTGCGCTGTTAGACGAGGTGGATCGACTAATGCCCTTTTTATTTAATATTTATTTATTTATTTATTTATTTATTTATTTATTTATTTATTTATTCATAACAGGCTGTATTACACCACAGTGATATTTCAGACCCGTACATTGTTGTTGTACTGGTTTCCATATATCTTACGAATGGATAGGCCGGGAGTATATCTCACATGGCAAACACTGCCCCCTTTATTTCCTTGCTCAAAACCGAAGAAACATAGCGAGTCACTGATAAGGAATGTGAAAGATGCTGAAACCGGCTCAAGGTATGTTTAATTTATGCGATACGACCTGCAGCCGTCTCTGTAGCGTCGCTTTCCACGTTGATAGGCCAGCCACCTATGCTTTGTAAAGTTTATGTCTATAAGCATACTTTCCAGGCAATCTTGGGTCACTATTACGGGCAAGGGGAGGGTGGACATATGATTTGATTAATATAATTCAGTGTTCTAAGAAGATTTCAGAAGGATTTTTGAATTGCGCCTGTACACAACGAAGTGGGCACTATATTTTCGAGATTAGAGATATTTGTACAGTTAAGTATTTCTGCCCTATGTTTGAGTATCCTTTGCGTCTCAGAATTTGCTTCAGAATTCTTTCGCTTCAGCTATATTCATTACAAATATGACTGGCAGAAGCTTTATGAATTTTGTGCTGCAGAGTTTTTCGAAACAAGACCGTATGCAAATTTTTATGTTTTTTTTTCCTTACGTGCACTTTATTTATTCATTTCAAAGCCACAAAATTGCGAAAAATATGAAATTTGTGCGCATGGATAACTTCACTTTTCACTGGCGGAAGTTATGTAATTGATAAAATTGTTATATATTTCTTCACACAAACACACACACATGAAAATAACATATAAAAATAAGATGTATAGAGGAGAAGTACGGCTTGTATAAGCAGCTTAACAAATTTCAACGCCGACATCAGATGAAACTGGAACACAGTAGACATTTCCCTAGGATGGATTCAAAGTGGGACATATTTTCAAGAAAGCCTTAGAAAAGTTTCCCCTGTATGAAAGTTGAATAATTCTCAAAAACCCTTTATCGTATCTTTGTTATACTGTTCAACAAAGTGTTTGATCGGCTATTTATGAATTATGCAGTAGATCAAACTCGCTAGACGTGGAACGTCGTGTGCATCAATATATGAGTGGCCTTACAAATGGTACAGGAGCACCGATGTGTACAGTACTGAACGGTGGACCGGCCACCGTTGCTGGTGCTCATATGGATATTGGTCAACAGGCCACATTACTCGTATTGCAGCGGATATACCAAGAATTGAAGGTTTCATTTCAAATTCTACCATTTCCTTGTATGTGTACCATTCATTCATTAAGGTGATCCTTCACATAGGTATGCACTAATAACAACGGAAAATTCGCTCCGTTCGATGGGTCGGCATAGGAGCACATCAGATAACCGCGAAACAATGTAAGAGGAGCACGACCATAAGTAGTTGTGTGATTAACGAAAGAATTTCTAGGAATATTCACAGATTAGGGGGTAGGAATGCAGTAGATATCGTATAACGTCAAGTAAAGCCTCTGAAATTGATGATCTCATTGCTTCGGTCTGAGAAGCGTCACAAGAAAACAGTGGAAATTTCATTTAAGTATCAATTTTGAAGAGTATGATATAGTAATTGGAATCGGTAATGTTTTTTGTGTTTTTTTTTTTTATTTTGCAGACAATAACAAGACGCATGATTGAAGCAGACCGCGAGGGTACACAATCGAATAATTGGAAATTCGCTGCGATGGTTGTCGACCGTTTGTGTCTGTACATCTTTACCGTTTTTATTGTAGCTTCCTCGTGTGGAATACTGCTCTCTGCGCCTTACATCATCGCATAGCACATTATCAGCACATTATTTCCTCTATATCCAACACCTCATATATTTGCACTTGCATATTTACAGCTAGTTGTGCAAACACGTCTTCAGGTTCAATCAGATTCGTTTACGTACTCAAGTGATATTTAATCCCTGTACTCGTATTTCAGGTAGGAAGAAAAGTATGCATTCTTTACGCTAAGACGTCTATAAGAGGAGGCCGAAATTCTGAACTCGTCACTAACTATTTCAACAATGCGCTTTGACGTCAATTCCCTGAAAAAGAATGACCACCCTAAGTCTGCTGTGATGTTCACGAGTGGGGTTCAGTTAGCGTAGATTGCGCTCGAGCTTTTTCTGATAGGATTGGCAGCTCAGATATCACTTTAAATAGTCTTGTTAACAACAGAGAGTTCTCAGAAATATCCTCACTAGATTAAGAATCTTAGAGGCCTCACTTCCACATTTCGCATATTGCTGTCATTGTGAAACGCATAACACAACTATCGTAACAGCTGAAAATACTCTCGAATCAACCAGCTTGGGACACTGATTTACATTTACAATACACTACAACATATTTAAATAGTTCATAAATATATTTAAATATCGAATGTTTGGTTATCTTAGAATTCGGTTTCACCCGTCTGGATATTACTCATTAAGACAGTAGTTCCAATAATTCATTCGTAAGATAGTTAATTACTTTCGCATATACTAAAAATGAATTAAAAAGAGAAAATTTTCTTGGGAGAAGAAAAAGAAACAATCTCTTAGAGGGATCTTAAATAAAAAGAAATATGGTTTTTAATTTTTATTCAAAGAATTGAGCATTCTTTCATCTTTCATAGCTCGAAATTCACCTCACTGATACAAAAGTGTCGTCTTATGCTTATCACAAATAATGAATAAATTACTAAGCAATGACTGAAAGTTGATTAACTAGATGTTGAAGGCATTTAAGAGACAGTAGACATATCACAGTATCATGCACCTACCAGGTGGTTCATTGGTGGATAAACTTCTTAAGTAGGTGCACTGAATTAATAACAAGAGCTGGATTCATTGAAAGAGTACTTCGCTCCGAATCTGCTCCGAGGTAAATAATAAGAGTTCACTTAGCCTCTTAGTACGTTCTTCCGGAGCGTTTAAGTAAGTGCATTTATGCAGTGTAGTTCCTTGGTATCCGTTAACAGCTGTTGAAAAGAAATTGAAGACAGGAATGTTCTGGTTACTACTGAAATTTGATCCTGTGGTCAAGACTTAACCGGAAAGTGGATAGCATATGAAGTTGGCATGGAAATGCAGGAGAGCTGAAATCACTGATAATTTTGCTCAATCTTGAAAGTTAAATCACTCACATATATTCTTGAAAAAATTGCGCAATTGATTCCGCTTTTATTTTGCCGATTTATTCCTTTTGGCCGTTAAGAATGCCACTGAACATTATACCGGTGCTGCTTCATATAGCAGTCGTTAACTATGACAAAGGACCATAACAGGATATTGTCCAATACGTTCCGAAAAGCGAATATTTAATTACAAGCATGTGGCAAAAAAAATTATAACAAAATCCTATAAATGCAAGGATATTTCGCTTTAATGATATATCGATAGCATTTATCAATTAACGAGGTACTCAGCTAGGCTGCTAAATATAAGGACAAGCTAATTTGAAAATTTTTATATTGAAAACTATCAATTAATGAATAAATTCAGCAAAAATAACTCTCGAGAAAAACGAACTTGAAAAGTTCTTATTCAAAAATCTCGACGAACTCATAGAGTCGAATCTTCTACAAAAGCGCATATGTCAGTCGTTGAGAGAATCGTCATCCACAACATTCTCATATATATTCCGATATTATATTATATTATACGATGACGTAATTATGAATGTGTTTTATCAATCTTTCAACTTATACTCATCAACGTTATCAATGAGGTTTACAAGTTAGTGATATTGCTGAGTGGTACATCATATTCTCTTCTAATATTTACTGGTAATATTTCAGTCGTCTGTGGTTGAGAGCGATCTTTCACAGAAAATTAACAGAATCTGAGTAACAAGTAAAATATATGATCGTATTGCACTCACGATATATAAAAAGTCCGGCCTATCTTATAGAAATGAGTGATACTAATGCGAGCTTCATAGATAAATAAATAAATATTCCTCAATATGTATGTTATTAATACAATGAAAATCGATAACGAAGTGTACTGTGTGAGGGCTTCTCTTTTTATTACAATCGATTGCTCAATAAAAAAATTTATTTCTATGGAATTTAATTGTGAATGCATCCGTCGTTATTATTTTACTACATAATAGCAATAAGGGTTCGAAAACTGAGAGGGTGTCAAACGAAGTGATCTCAGAGACTGCTTGTGGGTTTCACGAAAGAACGACCTCTGTTTCTGCATCATTTCGCATTCCAACGCGGTCTTCCATCTTCCCCCCCCCCCCCCACCTCCATCCTCTCCGTATTCGGTCGGCATATTCATCTTATTCTCACCTTGTTCGGTCGGTATATTCACGGTTATAGCATATAATACGTTCCATTTATATCCACTCTGGTATCAGCAAATAACGAGAGGTTGCTTCGGAATGGCCTCGATGAAAAACCATAGCAATAAACTATTATCAACCACAGGTGTATTTGCGGAACTTAGTTCCTATGGGAAGTGCAGAAACTGTGTCTCTGTCTACAGGCAGATCTGTCGTTCATCTTATATAGAATCTTCACATAGTGGTGCCGTCTTCCTTTAATGATGGCCCTTTCAAGTGGAATTTAGTGCACATACAATATTAGTCCAAAAATCAAACACTTTAAAACATCCCCGTAATCCATTATGTTGGAGTATTAATTTGGCATTCTTTGGTGGAATCCCAGTCACCTAATATATGTGTGTATCTGTGAAATTCTTTAGTTCATTTTCTGCATAATATCTCAATGACGTTCGTTGAAAGATCATCGTTCATTAAAAAGTTCGCATTGATGCCAAATGAAAAGCAATTGAAGCAACGTGTACAAAGGTTTTTGCCTTGAATTTCGAAATCGTCTAGAAGCATTGAATGAATGCAACGCTTTCAAAATAGTTGTTGAGCACATCGCAAAAGCACAAAGTTTCTCAAATGTTTTAGCAGAAAAGAGATGTGCAGCATTGTACTATTTATTTCTTGAAAAAGAGGTTCAATACTTGCTTCAAGCGGATGTTTCCGCTTAGAAATTGTTTCGAGAGTCGACAGTTATGAATGGTTACATGTTTTAAGTCGCTTTATCAGTTCCCTTACAGCAGGATCTCCACCTGTGATAGACGACGTCCTTTTCCACTGTGAACTGTACAAAGCACCTTAGCCCAATCATCAAAAAATTAGTTACAGAGGTAGATGGAAAATACACTGCCGCACCGCCATACCGAAGCGGTAAAGAGCAACATGAACACTGTATTGCTGATGAATAAACCACGATGGGTCTCGATGAAGGAGAACTCGAAATGGACCCTCACTGAGGGAAGACGAGGATGTGATGAGGACTACCTGGGGAATGCATGAAATGAGTCTGCCGAAAGCAACTGGAAAGCAAGAGGCCTTTTTTGTTGTCTCTAAAAAAATTATTAAAAAATTCAAAGGATGTATCATTTCTATTAAAATGTTCCATTTCCTCATATAGTTATCCTTTACGATGACCGTATGCAATTGTCTACTGTCTCAGTCACCTTTCTGTAGACATTAATGAATGCTCTTGAATAAATCTTCCTTAAATTTAATAGTATTTGTTTCCTGAAGAGTTTCAACTAGGATACTATAACGTTGATTTGAGTGGCAGTAAATAAATGAAGCATACGGTAACTGGTTGAGAATGATTCGCAACAGGTCGTTCCAAATTGTTATAATCCCTCATAAGATCCTCATAAAGGCGTCTCTCATGATAGCTGCCCTCAACGGCATATAAGTGAAGAAGTAACTGTGAACACAAATAATAGTGCAATGCCCGCTGCACGCTCATTTAGATGCAGCGTCAATGATACGACGCCACTACATCAACCGTAATGCGTTATCACTCTGAAATAAACAATTTTATGAACTTTTTCAATAAATTTCTACAAATATTTCACTATTCTAACAAATCATATAAAAGATAAAACGAACAGAATTTTTTAAAATGAAATATAGAAGTACACTTGAAGTGAAAAGTATCTTTAATAAACACCATAAAAATGTTCATTCCTTCCGAAGATGCTCGTGGAAACGCCGTCATTAAGAAGTAAGTGAGTCTTGACATAAGAAGAGACGTGTTATAGTTGACTTTTTCTCAGTGCTGTGACTGCAAGTGCTCGGTACGGTGACTTCTCTCACTTTTTTCAGAACGACTTCTGACGTCGATAGCTTCGAGAATGAGTACACAAAGAAGGTGGCAGCCGAAGAACTGATGGCAGCAAAGGTGGACAAAATGCTCGAGATAATGATCTAACTGATTCGATACTGTTCACTTCGTTCAAAATTTCGCTCGCTGTTAATAACTTAACACCTCCTGTAAACTTTACCTTGTAGCCAAATAACGAGTGTATAATGTAACCTTTTGTTAGGCCTGATGTGGAAATTTGGAAACGAGGCATATACTTATATAACTGTGCGAAAGGAATTAAAAACGCCTAAAGGGTCATTCAACACCCTATAAGGGAAGCTTCATCACACAAAGCGTCAAGTTGGATAGATTCCCGGCCAAAAGAATCCTCTTCACATTTCGCGTAAATTTTTCAAACGCCAGGTAATTTTATCATGAAGGAATTCAACTACTAACGATGAAGGAAATTTTAAGACTGACGAGAAAGAAAAGCCAACCGACATCAAAATGGGATACATCGGTGTACCTTTTTTTGTTGCAACAGTGTAATCGTTAAAGAGAAGTGAATCTTGTCTGAACACTTTTTTCTAACAGCCAATGGATAGTGTTTGTCCACTCGTCTAGACATTATCCAACCAGTCAACCCTGTCGCCTATAAAATGCATTCCAACAATCTGCCACCGTCAGCAATATGTTCAGTCTGCTCGGTGCTCTCTACGCCTTTGTGGCCATTCTTTTCATCGGCTGCGCCCAGGTACTACTTTAGTCTCCTTTATCATTTAACGAGCAGTAACCGTTTTTCAACAAAGAAACTCGCCTCTAGATTCGATTAAGGCGTCTGGATAGTCTCCTATCTCATTCGTTATGAAGCCGTTGTGCTGCTGCTGCACGATGATTGGCATTCCACTATGGCCGCACTGCTAGTCTCAAATCACATGTTCTGTACTGGTTGAATAACTAGCAACTAATTAGGAAACGACACTGTACAAATCAAAACATCTGTGGATGCAAAAACGGAGGGGAGAGGGGAAGGTTTGTCACATGGCAAGGAGAAGATTTCGCCCAGAAAGAAAAGGTTCTTAAAAGTAAAGGGAATGGAGCTGTGTCGGCCAAATACCAAACTAATTTAGAAAGAGAATCACCATGCCGACTCTTCTTGAGCCTGGCCAAGAGTGAATGGATTTTTGCTTGGTAGTATCACCATCTTTTAAATGAAGGCAGTAGCCTAATAAAGGTGGAACTACCATTTTGTCTTTCAATTTTCTTCATCGAGTATCATCATAACGGATGCTAATTCACTGTCTCCTTCAGCAGTATCCAATTCAAGCACAACCGCCGCCCTGCGTCAACAACTGTGTGCAGAATTGTATGCAAAGTGAGGCACAACCTTGCGATCAGTACTGCCAACAATCCTGGTTGGTATTATGCGTCAAATTTTGAATATTAAAACACACTTTTCAAATCAGAACCGCAAGGAAAGGAAGGTGACGCAAAAGACATTTGTACTCTCGCTGGAGTCATAAGAAAAGTTTGTAGTTATAAAGAGATTTGCAATTTTTCGGTATGGAACTGTTCTTTTCTAAAATGCTAAAAGATTCAGCTGCTAGATTTATTGTCCTTCATTTTCAGTGAGCAATTAACCGGAAAGTCATCTTACGAACCAATAGTATGGAACAATCATCCGATTTATCTTCGTCCAGGATTACTTCAACAGACACCGAACACACCTCTTATTGGAAACATACCCAACCGACCGGCTCAATCGCAACATTCACTTCAGTCAATGGAAAGTGTGAGTGGAACCGTCACATCCACAGATATTACTTGCAAACAAATTTGCATGCCATCCTGCACACCGCAGTGTATCCACCAGGAGCCGATCGCATCACATGTGACTAAAGGTCCTATTCCTATAATAGGAGAACAGTTTGCTCCTGTGATATCTCAACGACCTGGCCCTATGACCTCTCAGGTCTCTCAGGAACCCGTGCCGGTGATACCATCACAGGGTGTGATTGGAGGCCCAGGTTCTGTCATCGCAGGTGGATCCAGGCCTGTAGTTTCCCAAGAACCTGACCCCATGTTGCGTCAGCGAAGCAACTCCGTGACACCTTCACAGGGTGTTCAAAAATTGCCTCAGTTTCCCCTATTTTCGCCACAAGCAACGGAGTGCGTTCCAGCTTGTGTGTCTACTTGCAGCATTCAGTGCACTCAGCAAAATCTTATAACATCTCGACTCGTTGAATCTCCTACGTACTCCACACCGGCTGCCACATATATCTCGATGTCCGGAAGCCGGACAGCGACCCTACAACAGCCAACAAGTGATTGCGTCGCCGCTTGCATTCCACTGTGCAATGCAGAATGCACTCATGACCAGCCACAGCCCCTATCAGTTGCACCAGAACCCGTTGCAGTTCATCTCCAACCTACACCAGGGCCAGACCAATTCCCATCACTTGTGCCTCCACAGTCGTCGACAACAGAGTGTCTTCCATCAACAATCGAAACAGAATGTGCTTGTCCTCGCGGTTTCACCGTTTGCGTTACTGCAAGTGGATCGAATCAATGTTGTCGTACCCGATAGATGACTACGTTGTTTGATACTTGAATTCGTATGTTTTTATATATCGGACAAACATTCGAAGCATTTCTTTTGAACGCAAATTGTTCGCAACTATCAGTAAAGCTATTTCAGCTTCAACAATCGCATGAAACGAATGCCTCATATGAGCCAATGAATTGACTAAGTGAAGTGCGCATGTGTTCATACTTTTGGACCTATTTATTTGAGCCGTATCGGTGGCATTCCTTGACCACTCATAGAGATGGCTCTTCAGCAACGCTGATTTCAAAGCATGATTTTGTAACTTCCCTATAGCAGTTGCGGCAATATCGCGCAGGCAGTATGATGCGATCGTTTGCATGGCAGCACACTGTGCTGAAATAATCCACTTCATATCCCTTGATGAATGCTAATAACAGTAGCAATGCCACTTTCTAAAGCACTGAGATTTGTCCTAACCCGGGCTGTTTTTGGGTCTTCAAACAAATGCAGTTCCTGTTTATGTTGCCAATGAAGAGATAGACAGTTGCATCCACAGTTACGATTACTGAAATCGTTCACTGTCCTCATGCATCACTTTGTGGGGACGAGTGTGAGAATCATTTAGCAGACAGGATCCAATAGGAATTGAAACATTAAACAGCAGAAGGACTATGACAAAGATGAATTACAAATACAACCTTAACTGTAGATATGGAAATAGCTACAGGTTGTTGCCATTGGCGAAACAAACTTGAGAGTCTGCTTGATTAACACAGCTGAGGTCCATTTGTGATGTACACGAATCATTACTATTTGCGCAGTGGACAATTTGTGACGAAAATTGACCATTGGCATGTGCATAATCAACAGTATTTTGTACACCTTCCATTACCATACTGAAGAACAGATAATGTTGAAAACTTCCTGAGACGCCTAAATCACCTTGATTTCGAGTCTATTAAGAATACTTTTTAAAATCGACCCAATGCTTACATTTTTGCGATGATAGTTCTGCGCACTGTTTTTATGCGTTTTGCTTTAAACTTCTCTGTGCAATCTTAAGGTCAGCCGTTTGTCACAAACCTATATTTTTTCCTTTTCGTCCATTCCCTTTTAAGATTATTTTATGTATCTCAGATATAATTACGTATATATTTACTCTCCATGGAACAACGAATAAACAAAGAGATAAATAAACGACAAAAACAAATAACAAGAGTCAAATGAATAATTAATATTTCACCCGAAGCAGAAAAACGCGCACACCAAAGAGAACAATGAAAATCCAAAAAAGTTCGTGAAAGAACGGAAATTTTCTTCCGAAATTATGTAACAACGAACTGTTATGCTGAGTTGGAAGCGTGGAATTCCACAGCAAAATCGCCTAAAAAAGGGTCCATCCATCTAATTCAGTTGGGCGAAACAAGATGAACACATCAATAGATGGACGGCCAGCAACTCCCACATTGAAACGTTTGTAATGAGGCACACGGCTGTTTACTGCCAGCTGTGTGTCAATAATTCGCTACTGTTCAGTGGAAGCATTCATGGCTATAGAAGTTTCCAATCAACATAACGCTTAATTTCGCGAAATATGAAAACTTTCTGCATCAATATAAAATTCACTGTTATGATCACCTTGAGAATTGATGACTAACAATGCAAACGACACAAAACGGCTTGAGGATTTAAAAAAAAAATCAATGCTCCTGGCATTCAACAAATATAAATTAGCTTTAAAAAATCTTCCCGCAGAAACATAAAACATCCCACAACGTCTAACGAAAACCCATGGCTGTATAGCACCCAAAAAAAGCACACAATTCGAAAAAAACCGCATCAACGCGGAATGGTGATATTTTTCATCTAGTCGAAGCTAGTCGTTAGACAAGTCTCAAAAGAACCAGCGATGACCCTTCACCATCCATTCACTGATATAAAGAAAACACACTGACACGCCCATACAGATCATAAGGATGTAAAATCACATTAGTAAATAATCAATAAAAATATAAACTCTGGCCACTACTGTGCTTTCTTTGCTTTTCTGGCTTCCGTCTTGCGCTTTCCAATAGCGGCACCAGGTGCCTTTCTTTCGCGTTTCTTCAAATTGTCCATATTTGATTTAAGAACAGCTGCATAAGCTAACTGAAACTTGTTCACTTCTTTCGCGTGTACCTGCAACGAAACTTTATTCGTCATGATGAATCAGCTCATCAAGCAACAATGTTAAACAATCTACGCCACACTCTTTGGCCCTGTGTATTACAAGTAATATACAGGACCAAGGAAAAATGAAAAATAAAAAAAAACAAGCTACAAGTAATCAAGCAAACAGCAAAGTAATACTCGGTATCGCTGCCATATGCAAGGCAAAGCGTAGTCAAAAAAGCGAAATATTTCTGTACAGGTTATGGGTCATCTTGCTAAATAGGGGGTTAAAAAATGAATTCCCTACTGTTATTATTTTTTGTTACTACATAGCAATTAGCATTCCCAGCAGCTTATGGATCCCACCTGTGCGGTTTTATAGAATATCGCATGAGGCAGTTGCTGCATTTTTCATGTTGTTTACTTATAAAGCTCATATAGGATTATTGATCCTTTTGGAGTTCACAGAAAACACAACTCATGTTATTCGCTTAGGTGATGAAAGGTTCGTCATTTTAACTGACAATAATTTAAAATAAAAGAACATACCACTGTACTAATTTTCTTATCGCCTAATTTTGCTCTGAACAAGCATAAATCCTCTCCTTTAGTCGAATGCAACACCGATGTCGTTTTTGGATGCGGTTTTGTGCGACCATCATCTTCAAATAAAAAAATCTATTCAACAACAACAAATTGAGGATGCACTTAACTTTCAATTAAACAGAGATCAACCTTTGTGAAATTTGAGGATCTTCCACATTAAAGCATCGGAAAAATTTTAGGAATATAAAGGATAAGAAGGCGGTAGAAAAAAGCTTCCTATCCAGCGTAAAAAATTGCTTCCGCTGCATGAAATTAATTATTATTGGCACGAATAGCAGGGTAGTTCACCTGAATTTTTCCCACTTCGTAAAAGTGAAGAGTATGTGTTCGCACCTGACACCTTCCTTGATATTCCCCATCCCACCCCATTTTGCAAATATTTTAGATGCCTTTCCTACGTTCACTCCTTTCTCCTTCTCGCATCTCTGAAGTGATCCATACTTTACATAAACAAGCATACACGCTAAGTATCTAAACCTCGATATTTCAATACGAAAAAGTCAAAAAACAGGCGAACGACTAATGAAAGGATTAAACTCTCCCTCCCTCCCCCGCTCCTCGGATCCATTAAAAATGTTTTAAAAAAATCCATGTGGTCCCAAGATATCATTATAGAATACAGCGCTTAATATGGAACGAAGGGATTGCTAGAAAATTCTTTCAAGTTGGCGAAAACACCTGTTGCAAGTGGCAGCCTTGCATTAATCTGTTTGGCTCTGTTTCTTTCTCCCACTATCCATATCCCCTCTCTTCTTGCATACTGTCTGAAATTTTCGAGAAGGGGGACGAAAGTGACCTCTCTTCCCTTCGAGTCCTTGCAGCTAAACACGTGCCATGAAAGGGTGCTCATCATTAATCAACACGAAGTTAAGCACTTACAATGCTTGAGAGTTATTGTAACCGATTGAGGTCCCCCAAGACGCGCCTTCTGAAACATCTTTGCCAATTCCACAAGAAAATGCTCGTTCTCTAGCAATGTCATTCCACACTGCAAACTTGCATAAAAGTCTATGATGGTTTCATGTCTGAGCTGTTTGCGAATAGAACAAATGAAAGTAAAACGCGTCGATGTTATCAACAGCACAGATATAAAACGGAGAAGAGTATGCTTCGCTCAACATTCATTTTTCATTTGTAACGAAAAATCGGTGGGCCAAATTTTTTAAAGTTTCAACTGATAGATCGATACTCACATATTCGAGAGTGTGAACTTCATTTTCAAAGGCTCAACAACGTCCCATTTCCACTTCTGAAAATGGCTCGGTCCTCAAAAATAGATTTAATTATTTAAATTTTTTACTCAAACCTGTACCTTCTACTTCGCCTGGATATATGGACGCTGGAATTTCTTTCAACAACTTTTAAAGAAAAATTCTATAAGACTAGTTTTATTTAGCTTACTAAATTCAAAATATGGAAGTTGAAATTGAAAGGCTGTCCTTACAAACAAATGATAGTGAAGTTTGACGACGATTTATCCCCTTTTGGATTCTAACCCCTCTGCCAACCCTATCCCATGAAAGAAGGAGAGAATGAGGCGAAATACTCGATTATTCAAAGATGACATTTTTCACATTTTTAGACATAGAAATACCGAAGAGACTAATTGTTAGTGCGTCATGCAAACTAAATTTGACGCCGCATGCGCTTTTTTCGATGTAAGAGGGAGCTCGAGCTATGATATCTCGAGAAGATGCCATAAAGAGATCATTTCGAATTCGTAAGCACAAACTTAAACAGGTGAATGCAACACTAATCAAGAAAATGAAGAATAAATGAAGGATTTTTCTCACGTACAATAGGTTATATGAAGTCGCATAATTGAAACGTCATATGACTATGGCTCCTATTAACAGTATGAAACATCTGTGTAAGCAAAGTGCTACAGATTCCGTTTGTTCATCTGTTCGGTTATATGCATATTTCATTAGCATTTAATGGTCCGCTACTTTTGAAATCGTCAACCAGCTAACCCTATTTGCGTGAATTCTTATTATAAATTATATCCCCCTTTTTGTTTCATCATTTTTAATATGTTCTCACCAGCACGCTGCATTAATTTTTTGATGAAAAACGATTTCATAGAGGGAGCGAGCGAAAAAAAAGGGTAAAAAACATCCTTTAGGATTGAACTAAATCCAGGTGGGCATTACCTAATCTAAGCACTTTAAACATCGTAATAAAAACTTCAGAAGAAGCACAGTGGCCGAATAACCACAATTTCAGAAAAAAAGAATTTCTTTTCTGATGATAACTCAACATTAGACGCTATACGATCTTCAGAAAGCTTTATGAGTTGCAGCACATCTTGAATAAAACAACAAACTTAATGCTCTAAATACGAATAGTGATCTACTAGCTGTTAGCGACTTCCGAAGAGGAAGGGGACAAACTGAAGTAGTAATCAATAAGTGACAGTCGAACATTTCAAGTCCTCCCGCCATCCCCCCGAGGATCACTTGAATGTTTGAACATTTGCGGGGAACTGCCGCTATCCGGATACCAAAGAAGTTTGACGCGTCAAAGGAATGGCGGAGCTGCGCAGTGCAACCAATGCTGTACTTCGGTTCAGGTTTCGGATCCTGGACGATGAGACACAGCCACCACTCCTCTATGTTGAAGAAACTTGGACTACGGCGTGATAAACCAATAAAAAGCTGAGGTGACTCTAATAGTAAAGAAGGACGCAATCATCGAATCTCCCTTCGTGCCGTGTTTTACTCATTTTTCGACACACCATAATTTTATGCATCCGCACCTTACTGATAAAGGCCGAGTGATTTCTTGATATGTGGCGCATATGGCCGATATATCACACTGCCCTAAACGTTTCTTAAGGCATGAATGCTCTCGAACGGAATGCCTAAGAAACCTTTAACGATCTTGAAACATAAATGTAAACCGAACTGTTCTCTGCGATACTACAGAGGTTTCAAGTCAAAAGTACGAATTCAAACGACAATAAAGCCTTTGAGTAGCAGTGACTGGTTCTTTGAATCAGTCATTTAGTCCAGCTCCTTTCTAACTTGTTTTTGTACGAAAAACTTGGGTTTTACTTCTTATTTTATGTATATGAAGCGTTTGTTAGCTATCTTTGTAGTTCGTTTATTCGGTCACAACCAAATCTGGCAGGTCATCTGCTCCATCTTCTCAGTGCGACCTTAATTTTGCTTCGGACTAAGAAAATGCACCAGTTCGACTTTACTTCACCCTAATGGATTGAAGCAATCCACTTATTAATCTAAAACCTGTCTTATAAGCGAGGTCAACCGCTGGAGGGGACCAATGAAATGCAGATATCCCACTGCAAATTTTGGAGGGAAGTGAAAGAGAGGCGGAGAGGGAGATAATCAACTGGTGATACCTCTTAAAAGTAAGTGGTGATGAGGTGACTTATGCTTGCAAAGTGTGATTTCTCTGCAAACGCATATTTTGATGGTGCCAAGCTTGTACGTCTGCGTTGGTATGTGTGCCCCTTTGTTTCAACAGAGAAATGACTAAAGCTAAAGAACGAAATTTATTAATGGGTCAGCCTTGAGTATATAATTGGTTGTGTCATTGATGCATTGATTTCAGATAAGGTCGATTTCGATGTTGAAACTACCTTTAGGTTCAAAAAGAGCGATTCAACTGCTCAATGATTTGGATCGACGGAAATTCTCTCAACTCTCTAATCGAATATTTGATGCAATGCCCATCGATGATGCACATTCTTTGTTCACCGAGGAGGAACGCAAAAAACTTGTCACTGCGTTTGCGTTGCAAAACTCCACAGAGCTTAATCAAGTGGTTAGTTGTTCTTTGAGATAGTTAGTTACTGTTTTTTTTTAACTTGAGAACAGCTTTGAAGAGAACGCTTGCCTTCTTTCCACTCATGTCCCCATTTCCTCGTGAAATGTTTATTTTCATCTTTTTTGGTTACTCGTGAAACTAGTTAGTTGGCTCAGTGGGATACGAGAATGCATATTAATCAGCTCAGTTTATGCGTTTCTCTACTTTTTCCTTTTCCTAGAGAAGCTGTTTGTAAGGGTCAGCTCCCCTTTACTCGTCTAGTCGTCCATGTTTCATTGGGGATCTGCACTCCCTGCCCAGCTCCGGTTAAGTAAATTACGAGGCAGCACAGGTAAAAAGTGCAAACATTTAGTTTACCACACCTATACAATAGGGTAGCAAGCTAGAAGGAGGGCTAGGATAGCTTGAATCACCGGCACGACCCGCAGTTGAGCTCCACGCTGCCGCCGGCCACTTTGCGCACTCCAACGGCCACCCGTAGGCCCACTCTCAACCTTAAGACCAACCTGGGAGCTGGAATGAATGTGTGTGCACACCAAACCCTTTTATGCTCTCCTGATTCTGCCTCAGGCTAGCCTCACGACATATGTTCACTAGTCGTTTGTTCTGCCTGTATGTAAGGCGCACTATTCCCGCTTGATAGCCGAATGATTTATCTTATATTATTACACTTNCACTAGTCGTTTGTTCTGCCTGTATGTAAGGCGCACTATTCCCGCTTGATAGCCGAATGATTTATCTTATATTATTACACTTTGGTTTTTACCGCAACGCAGATGTTTGCTGCAATAGAATACGATAAAATATGATGAGAATATCTTTCAGCTATCACTATGTGTTCAACTTTGGCGTGAAATCGCATATTATCAACTGAAATTGGAGCCGTTGATCGCAAATTTAGAGCAGGTAATCGTCCTTCTTTTATTGCTGCTTTAAAAAAAATCTTTCTTACTGCAATTCATTCTCCCAAAAGTGTGATATATGAGCAAAATAGTTTGCCTGGAATGTAGGTGTGTCTATATCATGTTATGGTCGACAATATATAGAATGCAATCGTTTTAATCTATGATAGCGTGATTCCTCTTCGTGGGTAGAATCAATTGCAAATGCGGATGCGAACATCTTTGAAGCAGTACTTATTAAATGAAGTTACAAGCAATGCTTTCAGTTGGGATTTGCAAGCGATCTCATTGATACGATAGTGCGAGTGTGGTCAGAGGGTGGCATTGCTGTATGTGATCGTCTACGAAGCATATCTTATTCGGGTCGACCTCAGTTAGTCGATGTTAATTGGACGCTACGAATGGATGTTGCCAGGTAGAGATAGTGGAATAACGCAGCGATTCGGTTGCAAGTAATTCCGCTGAAATCTTAATAACACTGTTGGAGTAACAGTGATACTAATAACATATATGTTTATTTTCGAAAAATGACAGAAAGGTGAGCTGCTTTTGCTCGAAACACCTCAACCGCATGCTTGCACCTGCAAAAGGTTACAGTAGCAGAACAAACTCTAATCGATCTTTGGCATTTTTTGTGCAAGTACAATTTTCAGAAGAACTATTAAAATATATGCAGATATTGTTTTCAGTCGAGATTGTGCAAAAATGCGCCAACCAAAGGCTATTCTGGAGCTTGTCACCGACCAAGGTTCAAAGCCAGTTGAAATGTCTCGTGAGGAACTAGTGGAGCTCTTCAACACTCTTCAAAATGTGCAGAAACACATCGATAGTCTACTATAATAAAAGTGTGTGATAAACGGGACGTTACTACGTTGGCCTTTTGTTACATCATTGCTGTTGTTTTTAATTCACATTTTTGGTGCTTAGTTGGAGATACTACGGTATAGTTTGAAGAAATTGTCATCGAAGTGAGGAAGAAGGATGAACTGGAATGTTAGTATTTATCCTCTCATGTTTTTCTTTGATATGAGTTCAGTTTTTGTCTTGTTTGTCTTCCCAGAGGCACTGTAATCTTCTATGATAATCCATATCTGCATTTTTTTCTAATTATTCATGCCATTGTTTTAGATAAAAACGAGAACTCAATATTCGTGTTGCTTGACTGTCAAATTTCGCTTTGATTCAAAGAAACGGGGAAATTTGTGGACTGATACGGTGCGTTTAGAAAAATACATGATTTCTTCCCTATATTTGGGATTTTTTTCGTCGTGTATTGTTGCTCTTTTCACTCCCTCCTACCCATTCCCACCGTTCCCATTCATGTGCATCCATCGTTTCATTGAATTAGAACAGAGATGTCGAAATATTAATGTGTTTTTATGTTCCTCTTATTCATTTTATAATAGCGTATCATCGAGCGGTTATGAGGTTATTTCTGTAATAAAGAAAAAGTTTATCAGCGAGCAATACATGAAACTTGCGAAGGTTGTGAAAATAGTCTCCATAACTAATAGAGGTCAACACTTT
>JAAVTS010002483.1:0-29158 GCA_022845575.1 Baylisascaris ailuri
TTTTTTTTTGAGAGAGAGAGAGAATGAATGAGTGATATTCTAAAAATTTAATATTATACTTAAAATAGCCAAAGTGATATTTGAATATTTCTAAACGATCTTAAATCGACGAAGAAATTTGCAGAAATAAAATGAAACAGATTTATGTAATTGAAGCAAGTACCGTGATGCGTGGATCAAGTGCACCGATGCTCTTCACGTCACGTTCAAGAGCACATCGTCTACAACGTTCTTATGAGAACGCAATTCAAACCAATGATGATTCACACTCCACGCACTACAGCAACATCGAACAAACGCTGAATAACCATTGATCGGTTTTTGCTTTTTTTGTTCAGATATTCAGAAAAAAATTTTTTCACCCATTTCTAATCGAAAATTTTTCCGTAAATGATATAAGTAATCGTTTTCTTTTCACTGAAATTAACTCATCATATCTACTACAATGACGATATCAGTCCATTCGTTTACCGAAGAAGTGGGAATGTACTGACAACAATTATATGCGAAAATTTAACCTCCTATGTCTTAGTATTAATTATATGAGCCCATTTTAGTGGTATGAAATTGGCACAGTTTTTAATGAGTTGATGGAAAAGAAGCGCAAATGACCGGTAATGCCAGAAATATAAGTGTATGGTTTAGATTCGTAAGCATCCACTCAACTCAGCGTAACGATTGCTGATTCTTCAATGGATGCACCAATTTGCTGCAATGGTTTTTCACATTAAAGCTGTTAAATTGTTTATTGCATTTTCAAAAATATTCATTGGGAAACCAGCTGGCAGCTAAACTATTGAAAAAAATTTTTCCCATTATAAGTTCACACTAATTTTTTTGTAAAATTTTTATGAATTCAGAGAGGAATTTTAGAGTCGAAAAGGGGAAATATTTAAAGTTATAAACAACAATGATATCGATCATATTCTTAACCCCTACAACGATAATTTCTTTAAACATATATGAATGATGTTGCTCTTGTCAATATTTTTAATTTCTGCTTAACAGCCTTTTTTTTGAATATACACTCTCTCTACCATTAATTATCCAGGAATAACAGGTCGGCTATTACTGAATACAACATGAAGTAATGTAGTTGAACTCATCGTTGTTTGATATGCAATAACACTATAAGTTATTTTGATATACGATTCGATATATTCAATGATAAAATTCGATGCGAGAAGCTAGTGGCAACGTATCAAACAAAGAAATAGTTATGAATATTTTAGGTGTAGTAAAATTTTTTCAGGATTTTCTTAGTAACATTTCAATGAAAGTGCACAAACAGTTGATGATATTCTTTTACGAAACTTTTATAGATAATATTTCTATAGGAATTTCCAAGCAGTCATATTTGGAATTAACATTATGAAAGTTAATTTGCTGTATTCTTTACCAAAAAAAAAAAAAAAAAAAAATGAAGCAATAGATTTTTTAAATTTACTATAATTACGATATTCAATAGAACTTCTACAAAGATCTAGCAAATAATTCAACTATTCGAATCGATATCAATAAAAATAGACAATCTCATAAAATAATTCAAACATTTATATCGATATTGTGTCAAAAATGGTTTAGTTAATCACTTGTTCACTTAAACACTTAATTACTTGATTGGTTTTGAGTAATAATTTAAGTTCTTTTGAATAAAAACCGAATTAATTACTCGATTACAAAGTAATCATTCAATTAGAGAATAATTTCAGTCATTTGAGAAATGAGAGGCGCTTCATTGCCGAGTTATCAACTCAATTCAAATCCTTCAAATGTGGCGATGATTTCATTTGGTGATCACTTTAACAGTGTTGGAAGGGTGCTAAAGGTATGAAACATGTTATACGTTCTTAATATTCTATAAATGTTGATCCACTGTATGTTAATCCAGTACTTTGTATTAATAGAAAAAATGCTATCTTCGTATGTTTTAAAAATTTCCTTGCGAAACACATTTTAATGGGGCTATGCCTCTTAATATTTTCTTTTATTTATCTGGCTGTCTGTCTGATCTGTCTGTCTATTTCGTGATTCTGATTCAGAAACCACTAAAGTGAGATTTGCAAAAACCATGAGTATGGTCAACAATTTGGAAGAAAGAAAATCTAAATTTTTTCAATAAGTTTTATCATTTGCAAAAGCTTCAAGTTCAGCCGTCATCTTCGAAAAGAATTACAGATATTTAGGTATATCAAAAAACTTCAATATTTTTGGACATTCCGCAGTCGACTGTAATAAAAAATGCAGAAAAATTGATCTTTTCTGGGAGATTTATGTGATCGTTTGATTGGATCAAAATGCGAATGCATATATTCTGTTATTTATTGGCAATTGATAAAACCGATTGGTGTAATAAGGAGGATTTCGTAGTTTCATATATGTCAGCCTCAAGCATTCTTCTACGTTTGTTTTATCTTCAAGATATTTCTTCAATCACTTATGTTAAAAGGGGTAAACTTCCTCCTTTGGAATAAAAAAAATTTCCGTATGGGAACTCAGCAGGAATGGAGCTATAGTGCAGGATCAGTTTACTGCTTGGAGAGCTATATAATGAGACGAATAAATAAATGCAAAAGTATCCACTAAGTCGGCGGAACAAAAGGAATTCACCAACTGATAATTGACTAAACTCACAACATGATAAATATTGCTGTTATCATTGAAACATCTGGATAAGAAATTTTCCTTCGGAGCGGTTGCTGTGGACAACCGGTTTACTCGAACTTCTATAGCCTCGGGGTTTGTATATCTCTTTTCATAAGTTTCGAGGCTCACTGCGCTCGCAGTTCCAAAAAAAAGATACTGATTCGAGACGGTCAGGCTCATGATGCTTGCATATTCAGGAAGGGCGGATATTTGAGATGGAAACAGGTGGAGGAAGGGGTTCATATATCAGAAGAGTTGATGATGGGACATATATTTGCAAAATTCATCGTTCTGCCGTCACCAGTGCACTCTTGCGCTTCAAATTTACTAGCAATTTTCGAATTTATTATGCCACCACAAAAGATAAGGGAGTGAATGTGAGCAAAACAAAGGTTAAGCGTATATTCGGCTGGAGCTTATAGGATTCGTTGCTTTCGAAAAATTCGAGGAAAAAGAAAAAACTGCAGATAAGTGCTTATAAATTTTGAACAAGGAAGGATGAACGGTGAATATTCGGGAAAATATTGGGCTGCAATAATTGTGCTATCTTACTGGGGAGGAGGGGGAGGTGTAAGACGGGAAAAGAACATGCTGAACAATAATGCTTTTGCGGGAACATCAGGTCCTGTCTGATTTAATGACCCGAACCAGACTGTCATCATCTATCAGCCCACTTGTTATCTCTGTGTATGCTTCTTCCTCTAAAAATGAAAATTTATGTTCTGTGGCAAATACCGATATGTGCAATAAAATGGTATCGTCTAATAACCTGTGAAGTGATATGGTATAACTGTATGTCACCGTATTATGCAATACCGCGGTGCATATGTTATATTGTCATATTATATCATACAGCGGTGCAATATCGTATACTATGAAACGTTCCCATGTGAAATATTTTCCGCCAGTCGACTGGTTCAACCGGTTGGTCATGGACGTCGAAAAAATTGCATTCTTATGCTCAATTGTGGATGTCAGAGTCGAGGTTGAGGGTTGGGGGGAGAGTTACATTAGATGTCAGTGATTATCGAAACGAATTTGGTAAATGCGTAGTGAATCTTTGGCTAAATTCCAACATAAAGGTTCACTTTGCAACGCCGGCTTAGGATGCCTTGGGCATTTACGGTTTTCGCTTCCCGAGTTAGTTTTGCGTGAGTTTATGTATGTGAAATAAGGTGGGATATTACGCGTGATGCAATAGTATTGAAGTGAAAAGCTATCAGCAAATAAGCGATGCAAGAATTAGTGACATCCAAGTTGAAGCTGGTTGCAGTCCAAGTTGGAGCTGAAGGCTACAGTGAACTTGATACCAGGTTTAGCGATCTTGGTAGAGTCATAGATCAGATGTGACCCCACCTTCTCGTAGAAAACCTGGACGGGATTGAACTTAGTTTAAAAATGGTGTGATTATTGATTCGCCGAAGTGCAACCAATTATTCTATTTATCGTAAAATTTGAACCTTGCCGGAGGTGGGTCACATCTTTGTTTAATTCCGGAAACGTTAAATTACTCGCTCATTTTCAGCCTCTAATGGAGACGATTTCAACTTGTTCATCATATACGCCATTGATGATCATAAATGTTATCGTATAACGGTCAAAAATACCATAAGTAATTGCTAAGATGCATAAGTGAGCTTTGGATCCCTTCTTTCACTTATCATCTCCTCGAAGTCTAATCCATATCAAATGTGGAAATGATATGGTTATTTATTTTATACTAGACAAAATGGTCGACAAAACAAGGAGACAAGTCATCAATTTTAAGTATTTCCTTATGGGTGCAAAAGTGTAGTGTTAAGATTTCTTTAGCACAATTGAACGCTTGCTCATTCCATTATGAGGTTATGTTGTTTATGTTAAGTATAGCGTATGCTAATCTGTATTATTAAACGGTTCCAAACTCTCTATGATTTCTTTCTCCTAGACGAAGGATTCACAAATCGAAGTTTTATATCAAAATTCACCTGATTCACCTGATGATCCCTCCATTCGCCAAGGGTCGGAGCGGATCTGTCGAGTTCCATTCGCATTTCTACTCGAGTTTTTAGCAATTAAAATTTGCGGCAGTGATGTTCGGATTGCTAGTCCTTGTGCCCTTGTAGCTTTGATTTGTCTTTCCACACTTAATCGGAATGCTCACTGAGGATGAGACACGCAGTCGTCGTCCCTTGACGTGCTCGGAACCTTTCCAGCATGGTAGGGCCAGGCGGTGCATAGCGCTTGTTGGTGTAGTACTCCAGAACCTGTCCCGTAGCGCGTAAAAGGTGATGGAGTGTGGCTTGCGGGGCCATGTATGGAAATTAGCGATCACTAAAGTCAGTAAATATCAGCCCCATTCTTCATTGGCTATTCAGAGCATAAAGCGTCGTGACATATACTAAATTTTTCCCCAATTTTTTTCGCTTCTATTGGTCTATAATCCAACAAGTTGACACATTCCAGCGTACGGATAGTGCAACCTAGTGAACCGAATTGAATCTTTAAAGTTCATAAAAATTGCAACAAATTGACTAATTTAACTCTGCTTAAAATATATATTCCTTGGAGGTTTCTTATACCACTTGCTGTCTTAATAGAGCTGGAAATTTTTCGCACGGAGTCGTTTGATATTATCAATACGAGAAATATAGCAGCACGATGGAACACTTTGCTTGCTTGGTCCGAAAACTTTCTTATACTTTAAAGTTCCATCTACAGAGTTCCATACGTTTAGGTCTCAAGTTTAGATGAAAGTTATTTGGAAGGATTTCAGACACGTTAGACATATATGGCTTAATTTTTGGTTCAGTCGTTCTTCGAGAATTTCAATTAGCTTCAGTTTTTGGTTGCAGTGCGCAAAATATGACGTTACCATGTCGAAGTGTGAGACAAGGATGACTTGATATTTGTAAGCATAGAACAAATTTTTGCATATCATTGCTATCGTACTTTGCTATGAAACAATGACTTCATTTTAGAAAACTGCGTACCTCCAGTTTTTTCAGGATGGCCTTCTATTCTTGGATTTGTCCTTCCACTTTCGGGTTCTGATATCGGTATGTTGTGAAGTTGCGATCGCAGTTTCTAAAAATGCCGTTCAGATATAGCCTCACTGCCAACAGTTGTCCGGCCCTTGGGAAAACGCTCTAAAATGACATGCTGCGATTTAAAGTACGCAGTATTCAATCTCTTTACGACCCTTAGGAGTAGAAATGTTCGATCATTTAAGAGCCAGAAGAAATGTTCGATCGCTGTGGAAAAAATGGTGTCTCTTGAGTCGGCAATCCTCAAAAGACATCTATGGGATTTGATGGCCACCTGGCAATGTCTATAAATAGAAATACTATTTTTGTTCTCGTGACCGTTTCATAAAATCAATGGTTCCTTAATTGACAGCAAATAATGACTGATTTTCAAAAGTCGAAGGACGTTCGTTTTTTTTTCTCCAAAATTTTCTATTGTTTCTTTTCTTTCTGCAGGAAAGTTTTGCTTTATATCTGTTTTTTTTATTAATTACCCTGTTAACGCATCTGCTGTTCGTTTCTTCTTGCATACATTTTCATGGCAATTTCTGCCGAAAAGCTATGGAAGTCGCTCAACGCAATCTCGGAGTTGAAAATGCATTCTAGCAGTATTTTATGCGTCATGTATTCCATTCTTTATCACAGGTGATAGTATTATTGATTAACATATCAGCACATCATCAACGTAGCTAGAGACTTCTGCTATGGGAAAATTGAATATCCATTGAAAGGAGGGAAGAGGAGGAGAGGGGGAGGTGGTGATGAAAGACAGATGGGGAGGATCCGTCGATTCCGAACGCTAAAAGATTATTGTTTCCACGATGAGAAAGATATGTGATGTTTCAGATTTATTTATTTGTAGATGGTGAATGTGAAGAAAGGTGTTTTGGTAAGATGCGATCCAGCGATGAGGCAATTACTTGTCCACCTTGATGAGTCACGTGCTCTTGGCTCTAAATTCGTCGTCAAGGAACTTGATGAGACACATATTTTTGTCGATAAGGAGATTGTGCCGATTCTTGAGCAGAAATTAGATCAACTGATGGAATCGCTTTCACCCGATCATAACGAGAAATAGCGCATTTTGGCATTCGAGTGGATATCGCTTGGCCTCGTAATAATGGATTCGATCTAGGATATCTCTTTCGGACTACTACAGATCTATATCTGCAGTTGAGGAGTCTATATGCATCATGTAAAGGTGGGAGTGTTGAATTGGATGATTTATTGAATCGACTATAGGGCGTCATTAGTAGTGATAGTCTTATGTGGTTCTTTTGTAGTTGTCCTCAACTCACGCATGCCTTTCTTCCATGCAAAAATTGAGCTCTTCGGCATCCCTTCATTCGAATTTTTGATGGGGATTTGCGTTTATTTGCGATAAAAGATTTCAAATTGATCTGAAATGTCATCGAGCCAAACATTGTTTTCGGAGATATAAACTTTTCTTTACAGCTTTCACGCCTATGGCGTTTCTGTAGTTTTTTATTGCGTAAATAATGTTCACAGTAGTTGTCTCAATATGAAAGATGAAAAATGGCGACAGTGAAGATTCAAAACGACTGCAGTTTACTTTTGTCTTTTCAGATCTATTATACCGCATTATGTGGCTTATAATGTACCGCATTTCCACACTTTTAAGCTGCATGGCTCATACTGCCTGTATTTTCTCGAAAAAAGCGTATATTTCGTTGGGATGTATGGAGTAACGGGGAACTTTTACTCGTAGCAGATCTCAAACGGGATATTTTGTCCATCCTAAAAAGGGGTATGTTGATTCGACGAATCTTATTGAAAGAGACGCTTAATCGCGAGAGTTTTCATTTTCTTTGCTAGCATATGAACACATTTTTGCATTTCAAGTTCACCAACAGTTCTCTAAACTCAATATTACCATCACTTCAGCTAATGGAATTGCGATGGGTTTCACTTGGAACCTGGAGCTTGTTTTCAAGTTCGCAACTTGATGGAAAGGTGTGTATTTAGAAGAAAAAAGGGGGCGGGGGTTGGAGGCAAGTTTATAAACGAGGAAATAAGCACATCCTTTGCCTGGTCAATTTATTATCTCCTTCCTCGCCTCTTAAAATAGACATTGCCACCGAACTACAAGTAAGATCTGCGTGATGCCAGCTTATGTGCCTAGAGGATGCCCATTAAAAGCAGTTGTTATTTGCTTGTTATGTGTTGCGTTCTCCATCACCGCTGTTTGTTTCTTCATCCATTTTTCATCTATCAGTGTTTTTAATGCTTGAACAAATAGGCTGTTAATATTGGAGTAAGCAATGCGTCTGTCACTAATAACAACAATAGGTTTCTTCAGAACGCTGTAGCCAATAGTTGATGTTCTTAGCAGCTGTCACTAAGCATTGTTTCCATTTGTGTGGTTTGATTGCTTGCTCTATATGCCAGCGTTACTCTCGCTGGAATTCTTCTTTTTTATTTAGTTGCTGTACACCCAAAATGTTGAACAACTGTTCAGTTTTCTTTCTGATGTCCTGGCAATTGCATGTAGTAAATATTTTTTGTTATCTTATTTACACAAGCCTTAAAGTGTTTGCGTAGTACGCAGTATATGATGAACGGGGATATACCAGTTGAAGATATGAAGCTACCAAATGAACTCGTGTGTTGAAAGCGTTTGCCAGTTCTTTCAATGTAGGTTAATATCACGTTTCAGTGTGAGCTTGCAGTTTTTAAATTGAGCAAAACTTTTGCGAATCCTTCGGGAACAAATCAAAGGTAAGGCGCCCAACACCTTTACATGAAGTGAAAGGCCACTGGAATTTGATACATGGGTTTATATCTCTGGAATAGCTTGAACATAGCAGAAAGAGTTTATTAGTGATATGGTATGTACCAAGGCATCGGAAAGGAAAAGTTCGAAGATCTCGTTAATTCCGTGTATCATTCACTATACGTCAGGTGTGATCAACACTAAAAGCTGTCATCTAATACAGCGCTCTATCTACACAATTTGCCGCCATGTTATATTTGTTATGCAAGGAAATCTCATACTAATATCAAATTTCTTTGGTTTATAAAGTTGTTTCTATATTCCACCGGAAGTACGAATAAATTGTAGCATTGACGATAGCAGCACACAAAAATTTAATCGGCGTTAAAAATTGGAAACAAGATACAATTTGATGCCCAAACCTCAATATACCACCTTTGGCAATCAACGAATTGGATTTTTACATGACGTTTACAGAGGGCATATATTAGAGAATCATTAGCGGTGGGAACCCGAGTTATTAACAAAGGTATTTCCCTTTGGGGTCACAGTGTTCATTTAGGATTTCTCTACCTTTTTATGAGAGGAATTTCGAATATTCAGACAAATACTCCCGAAGCAATCAGATTTTTTTTCGATGAAAAAAAGAATTATTATGTTAAGGTCTCAGCGCTTCTTTACTCTTGGAGAATAAAGAATAAATGTCGTTTTATTGAAAAATCATCTCTAAATGGATGCCTTTGGCTACAAATTTATTAGAGATGAATGTGCAGTAAGAATAATGATAAAGGATCAGAGATATATCAATGCCAAGCTTGAAAGAGTACTAGTAGCCCTGTGGATGAATTGAACATATAAGTTGAACAGTACGTGATTGCTGATCTTGATTATGCGAAGACTTTCATGTTGCCGTTATCCGAGTGCCACTTTTTCCCATAATTCGATATAATCCAATCTCATTCTCCTTTCCGGGTAATTTTCTTTTTCTATGAATCCATTGCCAGTGTGCTCAGCTAGGAGCCGTCTGACGCGTCCCCAGCTTGCGGATAGGGGAATGGCCGTCAGTACGACGGTTGCAGAAAGAGAATCTTAATTTAGAGCTTGACATATCGGCTTAACCGAAGTTGCATCATCATGCACTCTTTACTAGTGACAAGAATTCTTATTCTTCTGTCCAAGGATTGCTGTCTGCCTCTTCCCTCCTCCCTCCCCCACCCTCACCCCCCTCTCACCTTCTGTGTCGCTTTTCACGGCTTGATTGATGTGGCTTTCTTATTTACACGGTAATAGGAGCATCCCTGACATGTCTTTGCATAATTAGAACAAAGTATTGGTCCTTCAAGTATAATTTCTAAGAAGGAATTGCTAGAATGAAGTTATTCAAAAGATTCTAGTAGTAAGTTTGAAGTCGAATCGTTTATTATTCACTGCAGAGTTAAAAGCATACCAGAAAGAAGACTAATTCTAATAAAAATTGACTACCACCTTAAAGATTTCGTTTAGCTGAGCGAAGTTGCTTCTCTTTCTTCAATGAAAATCTCACTCATTGGATCTTTCGATCATAATGGATTAGAAGCTTCTACTGCTAGTAAATGCAACGGCTTTTCTTTAACAACATTGGAAATGAATCATTGAATGCGATACTTGTTAGGTGATTCCGATTGAATTTATATGAGAATAGTAGTTTGCGGATTAAATGATGCCACTATAAAGAGGATATACTCTAATACACTTCAGACAATTCATGAATCTCTATTAAAGAAGCCTCAACGTTTCTTCTAAACAGTTTTTCTTTACATGAGCACATGAGCATATTTCAGAACATTTATTAACATCATCGCATGTGATCGGCGCGCATCGCGGCGTTTTCGGCTCGAAATTTTTTTCGTTGCCTTAGGAAATGAGCCAACCTATTCTTGATCACTGGTACAAACATTTCAATATCTACTGTTTTGAAGTTCCTTAGAACGAGGAGATCGTGGATTCTTATATGTTTTGCATATTACAAAGTTCTGATCGGTCTGTCGCTCATAGAGTCGTCAGTAAGCAGAATTCTGCATACTCCACTGCATTTCCACATTGAATTCATTTACACAATTCTTTGAAACTCCTCTGTCTGATTTGTTATCATTAATGTCGAAATTTTCGGCAAAAATAAACGTATAAATGGTGCAAGTAAATAATTTAATTTTTTACATGGTAAGCATTGAAGTATTCAGAATTAATCAGTGCTTAAATATTGAAAAGTTTTTGACATATGAAGTATCCGATAGCGATCTCATCGAAATGTACGTAAAATAACTAAAGAAATCTACATGAGTGACCTTCAAGCAATCAGAAACGAACACTACCTTCGAATATATTTTGCTGTGAAACAAAAGGAAAACCGGCTGAGTATTTCGCATAGTTGTTCCATTTGCATCGTGTCTTGATTGCTCATTGCAGCGTTTCTACGCTGAAGGTAGTCGGACGATAAGCCAATAGTCACAAAGGCGTTCTTCCGGTCCATTAAATCGTCCATAAAAAACCTTATGATTATTGGTTGAGATTATATCGAGCCGAGTATCTAGGTTTCGATAAATGAATCAGACCTATCGCAATATTCTTTATTAAATTCTTGTTTCTCTATTGTTCCAGTGCTTCAAGTGCGCTTTATTAGAACACCAGAGCATCATGAAAAGGCCTTCTATGAGGTAAAGACTATGTTATTTAACAGTTAGAATGGCAAAAGTTTGGCAAATACTCTAGACCGGATGTGAATTGTCTGCTTTCTTCGAGCAGAGGTATTTGTTTTTTATTTTTTAGTGCCCTGTTAGAGGAAATCAGGCGCTAGGATGATTTGAACACTGCATTAAAGAAAAAACAAAAGACTCTTTCATCCTTCCATGGTATACAATTACGCATGTGAAGAGTTATCATCATTTGAAACCTTTCTTCTGCAGAATCAGCGAAGGATATGAGGGGCAAACGCATTAACGGCAAGGAATTACAACTATTAGAAACTACACTTCGCCGAATTGGATACAACAATGGCAGCGAAATCTACGAGGCTATAAGAATTACCGCATACTGGTTCCACTGTCCCTGTGCCTCTTCCGACATACATGTGAGCCAGCATACCAGGATCTCCAGGTCAGTGTGCTAACCCAGGGAGACCATGCGAAGTTCTCAATCCACTATCGCACAAGCCTTGCCCAGTCTGCTCATCAAATCCAGCCGTACAGGTGAGCCCACAGATGATGCTGGATCAACTGGATCGGTCAAAATCCCTGGCTCCTAGAAACGACCGGGGCATCAGGGCCCAAATGATCATCTCGTCCAGCAGGAACGTCTAGATCGCCGGGATGTCTTGATTATTTCACATCCTGAAATCAATTACGTTGAGCGAACCACTTCTGGATTTCCAGATCCTCTTGTTTGTTGTGGTTGTTGTTGTTTATATTGTGAAGGCAATGCCTTTCTAAACTTCACTAGCTGAAATATTCAAATATCGGTAAGATCGAGTCTTTAATTTAATGAAATGTGTGAATGTGGAGCAATAATCATTCAGCTAAATAGATAGAAGTAGTGGACCAAACTCTATAGATTGACTTGCTTGACATGAGTTTTACATATAGTTTCAGTGTTCTTTTTTTCGTAATTATATGAGTGTGGAAATGTTTTCTTTTGAGGCGACTAATGATCGCTGGGGACAACTGGATCGGCTGGTAAACACAAAGGAAGTAGAAGCCACGAACACCTGGACCGGAAGGGACATGAGATGCAGCTAGATATTCAAGTATAGACAGACAATTTGACACATAAGGAACTCCTAGACAATTGAGCAAAGAGAGAAAAGTATCTATATGAAATATTACTCCATCGACGAAGAAGTTTCTTCGAGGATGAAGTTCGTCATAAACGTCTTGAAAAATAGGCCATTTATTTTTGTGAGCATTATCTTCTTTGTCTACTTTTTTAGTCGCTCCTTGAGCTAAATGAGCGATAAAAATGTAAAATCATCAAACGTTCTATGTTCGCATTAAACTGCACGATCACATTTATTCTCACTCAACTCTATCAATGAAGGCCATGGCATACTCAACCTTGGTTCTTATTAAACAATACCAGGCAAAGATATTCTGAGGTATGTGGGTCGGCGAGGCTTGAAGGATGAAAGAAACGCCGACTTCATGGCGGAAAGCAAGTCTAGGGTAAAATGCTATGGTACTTATATAGGTAGCATCTGAAGAGTGTGCTTGGTAAAGTGGACGAGTAATATGGCTATGGCGATGCGTGAAAAAGGCACTGCAATATCGAAATTTCGTCTTTTCCTTGTTTTTATTTTTGAAATTCTATTTACGCACCCCTTTTGCCAGTTTGAATTAGCATCGATGTCAATTGTAAAATAAACCAGAATTAGGAGCTATTTGAATTAATAACACATGTTAATAAAAATAATTTTAGCGATGTCAACTCGAAGTTAACTAAGAGGACCCGTTGATAAAAGCAAAAATCCGACGTCATAAACTCAAGCAATAATAAAAAAATGTTGCAAACGAGAATATCGTCGAATGGTAGCATCTCAACGACTATTGCCGTTGAATATAGGAGAAATGAGTTCTTAGGTGGATATGCTGAATTCGTAGTGATCTCTTTCAACTCTTCTTTTTCGCACAGACAAAAGATATGAAACACATTTGACCACGGCTTATGTTAGCCAACTTGTGGCTAAGGCCCTTCTTAGCATTGTTGATGTTTAATCGTAAAAAAACATGAGCAAACGAATAAGCAAAACTGTTGTGACATGAGAATGGCATTTACTTTTAGTATTCTCTCAATTGGCCATTAACTAACCTATCAAAGCGATATCTTAAACATGCTAATCAACTGCAATTATGTAAATTAGAAGCAGCGACTCGGTGAAGTTTTTGTTCTGCATAATGTTCAAAAATATTTGCAGCTTATGCATTTTAACCATCAAATGCCTCGTTAAGGAAAACTTTGGCGATGAAGAAGGTACCCTGAGAATAGTACCACAATGCGGCCATCTGAAAAATTTAACAATTCATTTCGGCACTCACTGAATAGTTTTCGCATCGCAACTAATCTAATGCTTTTTCAGCCTATTCTTCTGGATGGATGCGAAGTCACAATTTGCATATTGCAGAAAAATTTGCATCTGGTCAGTTGTATTATTGGTGTTTGCATATGCATCAATAAGGGCGGGAACAGCTACGCTTGATGACTGAACAATTTGTTCAATCATTCACACATCAATGAAACATTTCCCATTTAATGAGCAATAAATCTTCATAGCAATGAAGCGTTAAAATGAGCGAAATATTATATTTTAAAGTTGCGTGAATCAAGAGCGAAATTTCTGCGAAAAGAACATATATCGAAAGAACGTTCATGCTGAATTAAACATTACTATCGGAAATCGAGTTGAGTCAATTGATTTAATTTGATTTGAGAGTAATTGCCGTTAAAAATTAAGTCCTTTTCGCACAAACGATGGAGGTCATACAACGAAACAAGCATCAAGAAGAAGTGTGAGTTTTTAACAAAGTGAGCAGGTTATAAATTTATTCAATCGTATATGTATATAAATACGGCTGATATCTTTCCCTTTCATTAAAAATATCGACACTGTCACATAAACGAATGGATTTTGATATCCGTATTAAGGCATATAGTTTTGTTGTCTATTCAGCTGTTGTCTTCTCCATTCTATCGTTGTTCTCTGCGTGTGTTACTTTACCAATGGCCTATCAATATGTTCAACGCATACGTCAACAAATGGATAATGATATTCTCATTTGTACGGTACGTTCTGCTCATATTTGGCTAATTTGAGGATATTCTTGGTCCGCTTGGCCAACAAGAAGCAATGCCATTGACTTACCTTAAAAAGTGATCTTA
This sequence comes from Baylisascaris ailuri, assembly GCA_022845575.1. Classification (NCBI taxonomy): domain Eukaryota; kingdom Metazoa; phylum Nematoda; class Chromadorea; order Rhabditida; family Ascarididae; genus Baylisascaris; species Baylisascaris ailuri. The sequence continues at coordinate 14,290 of JAAVTS010002483.1, forward strand.
AATTTTTCCACTTCGAGAGATGAAGTTGGCCGATACATGGGGCAATTCCAAGAGGAAATGTTGAGATGAATTGCAGTACTAAACGCTTCATATCTGAAATTCCTGGAGCTAAAAATATATGTTTGAATTACTATCACTATTTTTGTATTTTGTCGAAATCCCGTATTTTTGTCGAATTACTATCACTCTCACATATTTAATTGAGCTTTGATTAAGCTTTAATTGAGCATATCATGCCCTTTAGATCTTACTTCAAACTCTTTGAATCGTGCATGATTTCCTCCTACATTTTAAATGCACAGTCAAAAGATTTAAAATTGCTTCAGAAATATTTACAGGTATTATTTCGAAGTATATACTGGAAGCGATTTTTAAAATAGAAGTTCATTTCAGCGATCAGCTAATGACATTTGGAGCGAAGTTCGTGACATGAGGAATATTGCTGTAGCCAAAAACCGCACGGCGCGACAGGTCGACGCTGCGCCTTGTAGTGAATGCTGCGTACCTGGTCCAGCTGGATCTCCAGGCGAAGCCGGTAACCCTGGCAAAACAGGAAAGACTGGAACGCAAGGTAACCCAGGAAATCCAGGTCGACTACAAAGTGTGGCATGCGATGTTCCTACTCAGCCACCATGCAATCCATGCCCAGAAGGCCCTGCCGGACCTCCTGGAGCTGTAGGACCTCAAGGAGATGCAGGAGCACCTGGTGAGGACGGCAGCTCTGGAGAACCTGGAGTAGTTGGGCTGGCGGGACAAATAGGACTAGAAGGGCGCGCTGGCTGGACTGGACTACCTGGTTCCCCTGGAGAGCCAGGAGAGGATGCGCTAAGCGAGGCACTCATACCAGGACCACCTGGGCTAGCAGGTTTGAGCCGGCTTTCTTGCACAAAGGGCTTCAGTTCTTTGTTTCATAACAGATTTCTATCATTGCAAAACTTTTGCGTAAACTGTCAAACACGATAGCCAAAGTGGAGCCATGGAGGCGAAGGGTGCTAATAGCAGTGAAACTCACAATTTGACCAGAAAGGACAGAAGAAGCGGTATCCAATACACACAAATACTCCTCATGTTAGAGAGGGCATCGGTTTCAAAATTCAAGAAAGTCTGAATTATTTCTAATATTCCTTCTCCAATATTCTGTTCAAAACATTTCAGATTTATTCTGCCCTATAAAATTTCATGTCCACATTTGGTTAACAGCTGTGAAAACGAAGTTTCCCCCTCAGTTTACAAAAGTGTTTGGATTATCAGTATCTCCCCTCTTTCTGTGGGCATGAGGGGAGAAGTCCGCCGTTCCTTCAAAACCGGGCCATCAAAGGCCATCAAAGGTTGAAGCAGACGAAGGCTGTGCACATTCACGGTATTGTTCGAAGTTCACGCCATGCCTCACGCGAGGGCTTTCGAGGGCCTCGTTTTCTATAACCGAGCCCCCTACAGCTGTTGTTGGCCGGGTGAGGGATGGGTGAGTTTTCTCATGTCTGTGAGAAATATTAGGGAAACGCAGAGAGACCACTGCGAGAGTCTTCCATAGATTGCCACTAAGATGAGATAGCTGCATGAGGCAGTATTTTTAAACAAAATAAACTGAAAAGAACCAAAGTCAACCTCGCAAAGGATAAAACATCGTCAAACCTGACTTAAAGAAGACATGCAATCCCATCAAGTCATAAATGCTCTCTCAGTTAATGGAAAGTAACCCTTCGAAAAAACAAAAACGCCTCCAACTTGTTAGGAAATTATCCGACGAAGCGTAAAATTTAAATCTGCATAAGTCACGGAGTACTTCATAGGAAACCTATTGTTGTCAGGAAGAGGGAGAAGTCGACACCTTATGATTTCCTCTCTTGTCTGTGCTTTCATTCCACCTCCTTCCTGTGATGTTTTTATCTTCTCTGTTTCAAAAAATACCGTTTACTGCATATGTAGGAGATGTGCAACTATGTACAGCTTATTTTCACTTGGAAGAGTTGAAAGCAACAAAGAGCAATAGGAGAAGCACTGCTTGATCACTACCAGAAAAACATCAATTAATAGAAGCCATGGAAATTAACGTTCCCAATTCATGTGATTTTTGAACTTCGCTCCTCTAAAGTTCCAAAAACTATATTGTGTTACTTTTGTATATATTAGACGCTTTACTACCTTTGAAATTCCCTAAGCTATATCGTCTGATACTATAAGCTACCAAAAGTTTCATAATTTTGCAGTAGTATATATTATCAAGCCGCAACCTTCATGAGTTAATTAATTTACGCTTTTTTGAAATGTACTCCGTTATATCCTTTCACCTGAAAAACTCATAAGCTTTACCCTCCTTCATAACAATATGTTCTTCTTTACTGCGACAAAGTATGGGTGAAACTTGAGATGTAACTTGGCAAGACTGTTGCGATGAACGTTGCAGACAGTGGAATTCTATTCATTGATATCGAAAGAGTCAGGAGAAGTGGGACTGCATTCAAAGCTCTTCGATGACAAATTCTGCAACTTGAAGCTTTCTGATTCTACGCTTTTGAAGAAATATTTGAGAAGAAATCGTAGCAAAGGAAATATAGTTCACGAAATTTAGCTCTGGCTTCAGCAAATCCAAAGTGAGTCAGCAGACAAACAGACAAGCACAGATTTACGCTCATAAATGTCGCCATCATCTTATGTCTTATAAATGCGAGCTTGCAGATTCGCAAAAAGCATAAAAATTTTCATTTAGGTGACCCCGGACCTCAAGGACTGCCGGGATCAACCGGACAGCCTGGAACGCAAGGAATACCTGGCAGTCGTGGGGAGAGAGGAGTGAAAGGGAAAGATGGATGCCTGGGATATGACGGACGACCAGGACAGCGTGGCGCATCTGGGCAGAGTGGCAGTCAAGGAGAGAGAGGTATTTGTCCTCAATACTGTGCTATTGATGGTGGAATATTCTTCGAGAGTGGAACACGGCGTTGAGCGCTTCAGAAGATAAAATAATGCAATTGTTAGTTTCACTCAAGATTATATTTCATTTGTTCAATTGATTCGTTGTCAACCTTTCTTCTCCAAAAAAAAAACAAACAAATGGACGGCTTCTTGAAATATGTGAAAAAGTACGCTCAATACCGACCGACATCGCATTTAGCCTCTCTCCGAAAACCCTGTGGAACTGCCGAACATAACAAAGCCGTTTACTTTGCGCATATTCGGAATTGTTGAAGGATGTCTTCATAACGCTTATGCTGATATCGCATCATATGGGAACAGTTACTACCGGAGATGCGTTGCAGCTCAGGCTGTCTGAGGCAGGAAATATTGATGTGACTCGTTTTATATAAAAAGCGGTAATGTGTAAAGGTGCTGTTTTGATGTTCGCTGCTCGATGTCACGATCTGGTATGCATAATGGAGTTGATGAAATAAAGCGAATGTGTTCCACAGCTCAAACCATAAACTTGTGAGAACTTGCAACTTCACGTTAATGGCAATGGAATCAACCTTGACTTTTGCGCTAATGGACTGACTGCATATCCTCGATTTTTTGTTTGCTGAATTGTTGGCTGGATTTACGAGGGGGTGGGGTGAGGGGGATGAAAGGAACGTTCCACTTGATGACCTCTCAGACTAGATCTAGAATTTAAACAACTGGATGGTTTGATGTGCTCATGTGAGTGCATGATTGTTTGCAGTCAATTCGTTAGAGCGGAAGAAACATAGGCTGGCATCACGGATTGTTTTCAGTGTGACTGCATTTCCATTTATTTACCCGTTTCAAATGTGTTAATATTATTTGAATAATATCCGACGTTAATTGGTGCATAAGTAAATATTTACCCTGAAATTCAGCGACAATATTATGCAATAGTGGAATTTTCATCAATATAAGCCACCAACAATGGGAATTAGACTGAAAAGTAAAGAAAAAAGAGCGAAGGATGCAATCATAGTATAGCATTATAAGCAGAAGAAGAGTGAAGGTCATTTGGATATGCGATGAACATTCATTGCAACAGACGGGTTTACCTAGTGTTCTATATAAGCGACGCAGCGAAATAACAAGTCATTCGGTTGGCAGCAATAATGGATTTGCGTAGGCATGTTAAGGCGTTCAGGTTCGTCGCCTATGCGGCTGTCACTTTTTCGGTAGCATCGATTTTCGCGATTTGCGTCACTTTACCGATGGTTTATGGCTATATCAACAATACGCGTAATAAACTCTACAATGAGATCACTTTCTGCAAAGTAAATCTTACTTTGATCTCAGTATCCGAAACGCTCTCTTAGACGATTAGCGCTGTTTAATCTCATTCTGAATAGCTCGTAAAAAAATTCGCTGTGCTTTTTTCCATACAATTATGCAAATTAGAAAAGCAAACATTTCAATTAGCTAACTTTTATACAAGTTCGATAATGCAAAAGCTCGAATTTTTTTTATAGCGTTGAGAGAAATAATTTCGTATTTTAGCAAAGAAACTAGGCTGCAAATGTTTCGATTCTACAGTAGATGATTTAATATGAGAAACCTTGCTGTGACTTCTGTACTAGATTTTAAGGATTCTACAAAGTGCCTTCACAATGAATTGATAACTTGAAAAGTCGGAAGTGAGCGCACTGCATAATAGTCATAGTTAATTAGAAATTGCATTCATTTTCACACCTTGTAGAAGTTTTTAAACTTGAAGAAACCGAAGAAATTGCTTGTAACAGTGCTCCCTTACTTCATCCGGTCTATGAATTCTTAGGATTTTTTCGTAAAAAAACAATCAGTGTTATTTCAGGAGTCTGCTAAGGATATCTGGAATGAAATGCGTGCAGTGAAGGAAATCACAAGCGAGGCAAATCGCACAATACGTCATACAGTTCATGGAAATCGTGATAGTCACCAAAAAAGACGAAATGCTGTATATTCTGCACCCAACCAAAATGAATCGTACAGCTCGTGCTGCAGACGTGCCCCACCCGGACCAGCTGGAGCGCAGGGTAGACCTGGGAGGCCTGGAAGACCAGGAACACCAGGCGTCCCCGGAAACCCAGGGCGTTCAGCGTCAGGCGTTTGTGAAGTTAGCACTCCACCACCATGCGAGCCGTGCCCGCAGGGTCTACCTGGCCTGTCTGGGCCCATGGGATGACCAGGTGATGCTGGACCAGCAGGAGCGACCGGCAGCGACGGAATTGGGCGAGCAGGACCACCTGGACCGAAGGGACCACCAGGCCCCGCCGGGCAGCCAGGAACACCAGGCGCTCCTGGAGAAACCGGTACAAGTGCGTTAAGCCAGCCGTCAACTCCAGGACCACCTGGTTCAGCAGGTTAGCTGTGATGTTTTATTCAAAAGGCATTAAAAACATACGACGCTTGCCTCAGTCCAAGTCTACGAGTTCATCCCTTTAGTAGACTTTCCATGGACTATCCCTTTATTGCAGACAACGATTATGGTATTGGAATGACTTGTTGCTTTTTAGGAGATCAAGGTGCTAGGGGCCCACCTGGAGCTGCTGGACCAGCAGGGGATGTGGGAGGACCAGGTCCTGCTGGGCCCAAAAGACCGAGAGGTAGTGATGGAAGTCCTGGACCAGATGGAGGATCTGGAAATGCAAGGATGCCAGGACAATCTGGAGCCGAAGGCGAGAGAGGTATTTGCCCGATATACTGCTCGACTGATGGTGGTATTTTTTTCGAAGGTGGAGCTCGCCGTTAGCGATCAAGCTCCATACTATGGAATAATTCTTGTTTTGTCAAAGATTGTAATAAATGAGACTTTGCAACAACAATTATTGCCATTGTTGTAAGCATTTATTAGGAAAGAACATCAACAACCTATGAGACGATAAATGAAACCAGATCAAACGTTCTATATGAGGCTCGGAAAAATGATAAATTCAGCGATGAAGAATTGAATATCAACGATGGTGCGGTTTTTCAGATCTTCCATTGGAGTTGTGTGGGCAACGAAAAATGCAATTTAAACTTTAAAGATGCTATTTTGGTAGTAACTTTAAGGCTATCTTACAACTGATTGCAGTAAACGTCTTTAATCTTGCTTCATTTAATCTTTTGAGTTACAATTTCATCGCAATAATTTTTGTTCCTTTAATGATGACGCGAAAGTACATCATCAACGCAATGGAACGTCGATCAAATTGTATGTGTTTCGCTTAATTGAAGTGTAGGCCTCAGTTCTCGACTGGTATTTAAATGATGGATAGTATGTAGTGCAAGTCGAGTGTGAACCTTTACTATTGCATATACACAGACTTGTCATCCGCATTATTATTAGTTCTTTTTTTTTTTGTGTATTATTAGTATAGATTTTAGAAGTGATGTGATGAAGCTGTTAATGTTGCAAGCTCGTTTTTCATCGATGGGATTTAGGGCAAACGATGAGGTAACATTGAATGAGGATATATTGTTTGGAAAGGAAATGTTGCGCTCTATCCACGGAATAATCACTTCTCAATCAACGTACCATGCTTGAACGTTGTTCTGGCTTTCATTCAGCGGTCACAAAGGCAATACCCAAATTTCATCATCGTTGAAGTAGTTTTCTCTAAGCGACAAGTGGCAAACACTTCATCTGGTCTATTCCTTATTCACGAAATAAGATTCGTTTTTCTCTTCACCCTTTCCACACTTCCCCATAGTTAAGTGTCACCACAGCAGAGACGCGCAACCATGAGTGCTCTAGAGTAGAGCATTCGCCGACAGTTCTAGTTTTTTGAACATTATGTACGGCAATCGAAGAATCGGATATTCTCACCTTTCAATGAAATGAAAAAATCGATTCTGAGGGTGGCGTGGTGGGTTATCACTGGAGAATGAACATAACTGGGGGTAATGCCGAGAAAGTTTAGCTTAAGTTAATGCTGAGTCACTTTCCTTTATCTTAACGGGAAAAAGGCTTAAAAGAACAGAGTTACGTAACAATACAAATCTGTGTCTGTCCGTATTCAAAGCGTGATCTCGATGGCATACATAATTCAAATTTGTTATTGCTGTTGGATTGAAGGACGAAAGCAGACAATACACGTCGTGTAATCAGTTTCACTTGTTATTTAAGTGTTATAAATGCATTAAAGGTTATAGGANAGTGCCATTTACTAGCAGGACGGCAGCCTAATAAAATGTTTGCCTTTGTAAAAGAGAAGGTTAGATACCAGCAATAAAAATAACGAACATAATCTTAAAATGTGACATATTCTCGGTAAGCGGTATTTTATACGCTGGGATGAAATTTGTTATAAATGCATTAACGGTCATAGGAGTAGCAGTTTATATTAGATCGCTAACTGAAATGGTCATTATGAGTATTCAGCTAACTTTAAATACGTACAATATGCAGATAGATGATTTAGACATATGTGGAAAGGTACCAAGGAAATATGTGAAAATTTCACTCATTCGACATGAATGAACTGTAAAGGACAAACGTTAGGCAAGAAATTACATCAGTGTTAGACATCGAAGAGTAAACAAACGGTTGTCGTGATGACGAATGTCATGAAAACGTGACCATCCTTGGTGCAAACATCGAGGGGGTTGTTTCACCTTTTTTCGACACCCACATAGCGTATTGTGTCGGAAATTTTTGCGATGAAAAATTATTATCGATCAATACAGAATACTTACCTTATCTTATATGCGTTCAAAGTACATGAAAGTCGATAGGGATAATGGATAAACTCGATTAATCCTCAAGTGTTTTTTCAATGCGTATTTCTGTTCTTGAAAAAGATATGGAAAGATTAGAGAGTAAAAGAATAGGTGAAAAATGCTTTAAAATTAATCCACAATGCGCACAATGGCGTGTGCGCCGCCAGTACTTAAGCTCACCTCCTGTAAGATCAGAGGAATACAGGGTATAAAGGCCTGATGAGTGGGTGCACCGGCAAACGTTTGCGCGTGGGCTGTCCGCGATATAAAATCTTTCAATCGGAAATGAACTTTGATAAGTGAGTACTCCTCGCAGGACTTATTCATTTATCGATTCAACACCGGAGTCGATTTCAACTTAGCGATTTCAAGTGATACACTACATTTCGCATATATCTAGAAATATGGCCATTTTTTTGTAATAGAAATTGATAACTCAATAACATCGAAAGAATGCATCTAATGGGCAGCATTGGCAAATATTGTGAACATCTTTTTTTGACAAGACGAGAAGGAAGGTAAAGAGGGAGGGGGGGAGGATAGAGAGGAAAAGACAGTGAGGTAGAAAGAAAAAAGGATGCGGTGACATTTACAACTTCATGAAACTCGCTTGTTCAATCACGCATAAATGAATGGTGAGTAAAATTTTCTCTGCCAAATGAGAAAAAAGCGAATTTTCGAAGTGTAAAAGAATCCTAAGATTTCGAACCAAAAAACCTCGCAGCATTTGCGAATGAGATAGTGATATGAATGAGATGGTTAGGGGAGCGGCAACTTTCATGGAATGCCGAGGATGTGGACAGAACCTTTAACTTGAGGTGACAGGAGGGGCGGGACTGGCGATGACGAAATGCCAAAAGCGCCCTCCCTCTGTTCCAGTTAAGGTTGGTATTTTAGAGGGAATTTCTACTGTTTCGATAATTTCTAATGAATAATTTTTGGCCGTTTCTAGGGATTNTCGGTTCTGTGGATTTAAAGAAATCTCTTGTTCGACATAGTTCTTGCGATTTTGATGCCCGATTTTCATCGAGATCAGCGAAACTTTTACTTTAATTATGAAAACGACAAACATGCAAACAACACTTGAACGGAGTCAATGGATTTTTCGTTCCAATATGGTCTTCTTTCCGTCTCTTGAAAATACAGAAGCATCATGCCACTCCTGCATGCTAAAAATGGCCGAAGGAGCACACGAAAAAGCACCGAAACTCTAGGTATATTTGCAAAAGATCCTATGGCTAAGAAGGAATACTTGCTAAAAATTAAGAAATACGTTCGCCGCAACAATAGTGAGCCCAACAAACAAACAGATGAGTCAGTGGAGCAGAAAGCGGGTGCGTGTACTGACGAGCAGAGAGTAAAGCAAAATCCACACCCCCTCTTGCTGAGTGTGGTCAGTCAGTTAAGCTAACTGCAGCGCAGTCGTCTTGCTTAGCCAACGTTGTATGAAGCTGAGCACGCTAGCGGAATTGCCGAAAGCGTTTCATGCAACGGCACTCAGCCTATAGCATTCATTGGTAAGCTGAGGGCAGTTCGGTTTTAGATGAAGAGCAGATGTTCACTTCCGTCCATCTATTATATAGCAGTTTTCGTCTGATCGTCTCACTCTTACTACATAGACCCTCACAATATACACTATTTTTTCGAGGGTTCGTTGGACCTCATAGGCAATGACAAAGAATAGACAGTCGGTTGAGGGAGCTGCCTTTTATACACCAACAGTTGTAGGTGAACTGAAAAGAGTGTAATCGCATCCCACCATTCTTCCCGACCTATCTGAGATTCGATTAAAAATTAACAGGAAAGGAAAGGAGCGAAAGTCTATCCGCTCAAATGAATTATGCAGAGACAACTTGTAGGATGAGGATACTACCACGAATTGTTATGAACCAAATAATTTCAAATTCTCTCATAATATTTTTTCGCAGATTCTGTGCGACTATATGTGAATTGAAATGAGATGCGTTAACTAGGTGCAGAAATGAAAGTCTACGTCATAGGAGCCAGCAAATGGAAAAAAGAGGGAGCCGACGAGATTTTTATGGTCATTAAAAAAAAGCTAACAAAGTTAGACTCTTCATGCGTGAATGATGTTGACAATGCAGCAACGCTTCGCCACCATACGGCATCATCAGACCATAACTGTGGGTGGAAGAACAACCCGGGAAGAGGGTGAGACAATATGAACATCCGAGGACGGAAGGAGGACAGTCTGAACGGGAAAAGGAAAGAGAGGGGGAGGTTATGGAGGAATGGAAGACAAACACAGAGGAGGATCTGTGAGGAGGATGTGGAGGTAGAAGGACGGATTCAACAATGTTATTTTTAGCAGGAAGATTAAGGAGTAGGGAATTTTACCGCACAACCCCAAAACCGCTATACAACAATTCTTACTGTCCCCACTGCGCCCGTATTTCCCATTCTTTCGTGTACGCCAGACATCAGCTACCTCACCCCGCTTTCGGTACCATTGACAGGATTGCGCGACCCCGGCACCCCCGGACCCGCTATCCAAAAATTTGCACTCACGCACCGTGTGGTGCGAATGCTCCCAATAGGGTCAATCAACGCCGTCCACATCGCAGACCTATCATTATGTGCACAGAGTGACGAGCGGGTTCCACTACAATTTCTCGCGTCGTCTCTCTTCTCTCACCTCACGGAGCGAAGCGTTGCTCGCATTTACGCGTTTGAGGACGATTGCAACGCGGTGAGTGAGCGATTGGGCGTTGTGGGCGGGGAGGTGCTTTAACTCTGCGCACTGTCATGGTGCATATGAAACAAGAATGCACTTTAAAACAAATCACGCTGGATGCATTTTTTTCATAAATGGCAACAGGTAGTACTAATATTAAATAATTATTTAAATAGCAACATTGCAGACGATAAACGATAGCACAACTGAGTTGATAAAACCTTAAGAATCAGTAAGGGTAACACTGCAATCTATTAATTTTCCATGCCGTCAAGGTATCATATAATTCGAATAAAGTTCCCCATCTTCGAAAGCAGCCTCACAGTAAATACCTACAGCAGTTTTTTTGCGCACTTAATTTGAATTAGCATATTTTATCCGAAACTCGCAAAGATATGGCAACACAAATGCAACCAGTAGACGGCTACACGAGCGTAATTCAGTAGCACATATTTCTGCAACATTACTCATTGGCAACACAACGCGGCACTCTAAGTTTGGCCAATCAAAAAGTAGACAAATGAAGCTGATTTTAATAGACAAAAAGGCAAAAGATGCCAACTTCTAGCATTATGGCATAATTTGACTGCTTTGGACCGCTGTTAGTTTTGTGAAAAGAAATACAGGTGAAATGAAGCGTTTATTCAGTTGAAGAAAGAGATCAGAGAGCCTTTTCGAGCGGTACGACAAAAATGAGCAGTTTGATGCTAAATAAATTGCATGAATTTATTTTTAATCAGTCAACCGGGCTTTCATATTCCACTGTAAACTGAAGATTACTTCATATAAGAAGAAATTTGTAATAGATAAGTTTTATAGTAACGAGGAAGTTCTACGAACTGATCGTAGGCGATAAGACAGAAAATGCTGTCAATGACGCAATGAGGCAGCACCCATTTTCCAGAAAGTCTAAAAGTTCACGGTAACAACGGCAGCGATGAATCTTTACTCGAAAGTGTTGAAATGTTTTATTGAGGTTTGCTGTTTTATTTTTATTATATTAGTTTAACAGTAAACGATACCGATTTGTTTAATAAAAAAGATAACATATGGCAGGTAAGTATAAAACAGATATGCAGAGGATACTACAAAAGAATCCAAGGAATATGCAGCACAAATCATTCCAGCCGCAGCATGAAAAATGAAAAATTCTAAACCTTTGACAACATATTCGCGCAGAATGTTTCAAATCGCGAATGAATCTGAAGTGAATACTATTAAAAACCGGGTGCACCTTCCACGCACCTGAAAATGTTCAGTACGTAAATTGCTGGGATAGATGAGGACAAACTCAAGAAAACTTCCGAAACGAATTTCNTTGGACCGCTGTTAGTTTTGTGAAAAGAAATACAGGTGAAATGAAGCGTTTATTCAGTTGAAGAAAGAGATCAGAGAGCCTTTTCGAGCGGTACGACAAAAATGAGCAGTTTGATGCTAAATAAATTGCATGAATTTATTTTTAATCAGTCAACCGGGCTTTCATATTCCACTGTAAACTGAAGATTACTTCATATAAGAAGAAATTTGTAATAGATAAGTTTTATAGTAACGAGGAAGTTCTACGAACTGATCGTAGGCGATAAGACAGAAAATGCTGTCAATGACGCAATGAGGCAGCACCCATTTTCCAGAAAGTCTAAAAGTTCACGGTAACAACGGCAGCGATGAATCTTTACTCGAAAGTGTTGAAATGTTTTATTGAGGTTTGCTGTTTTATTTTTATTATATTAGTTTAACAGTAAACGATACCGATTTGTTTAATAAAAAAGATAACATATGGCAGGTAAGTATAAAACAGATATGCAGAGGATACTACAAAAGAATCCAAGGAATATGCAGCACAAATCATTCCAGCCGCAGCATGAAAAATGAAAAATTCTAAACCTTTGACAACATATTCGCGCAGAATGTTTCAAATCGCGAATGAATCTGAAGTGAATACTATTAAAAACCGGGTGCACCTTCCACGCACCTGAAAATGTTCAGTACGTAAATTGCTGGGATAGATGAGGACAAACTCAAGAAAACTTCCGAAACGAATTTCGGAAAATATGTTGAAAATGTATAGCAGAGTATGGGATCGAATTTCGCGCCACGATGTTTCAGAGGCTCATTGATGTAGATTTCGAGGAAAGTGGGATAAACGACGTGAAAATTAATAAGAAAGACATCCAGAAGGCAAAATGAGGATTTAAGGCACTTTCAACTACTTGAATACCCGAAGTTACGTGAAATGACGAGATGCACTAAATGGTTGTTCAACCGCGCTCAAAACATTAATACTGAAAAGTGAAGAGATCACTGTTGCGAGCACTATCGTAGATCAGGTGAGGTTTCTATGCTGAAAGCCGTATCATCACCTATTGAGAGAAAAATTTATTTAAATACTTTATTATTTATTCATTTTTATCAACAAACGCAAGTTACGAATGTCTCTTCATATCGTTTCCATCTCCAATTCGCTCAAGCTGTAAGGTGGCAGGCGGCTATAAGGTCGTATAAGCAAAATTTATTTTTACTTTTGAGAGCAACATTATTCCCACTGTTCAATTCGTTACAACAGATATTCAATACTGAAACTGACATAAAATATAGAACCTTTTAGAGGATAGAAAGGTATATATTATTATAGAGGAAGGTATATATTATTATTTTCTAAGTAAGTTTGAAAAACGTTTAGATCTCTATGTAATATAGAGAAATTTGCAGGGTGGTCGGTCACCAGCAAAATGCTTTCACATGCATTGGTGAGGCTATCGGACATATCATCCACATGTAGATTAAAACAGGTAGGAGCTCCTAATTGATAAAACAGCGTGATAGCGAATAAGCGGTCTTCAGTTGAAAAAAAGCGATTATAGAGATAGCACTCCAGCAATTTCATCAGCAACCATGAAATGCCGACGCTTTGCAANATGAGATGCCGACGCTTTGCAATTTTAGTTCCTTATATTTGCAACATCTCTGCGTGAACATTTTCAAGCGCTCTTTTCTATATTACCTGAGCATTTTACAAAAACGCGCAATGTTATCTATCGCGTAAGGCGATTCCTCAACAGTTCTCTTTCCGGTAAGTTTAAGTTGAAATTTCAATGCTAAACTTTGAGCCCATATTCCATTAACAGTCTCATACTGGTGCGTACGCAGAAAATGCCAGAATACTCAGATTCACAAAAAAAGCTATAATTCGCAAAATGAAGCTTAACTCTAATGGTTTGCACCTTTTAGAGTTTGGAACTAATCGGGGGAAACAATCTCTACCTTCTGTGGTCGAAGTACGGTTATTGCAACATGTTACTGCACTCTACAGTAGTGCAATAACAGGGCCTTAGTGGAATATGGTTCATTTGTAAAAATGACAGCAGTTNCTGACAACAGTTAATTTATCTGCATATAAGAAGGAGGCACATGAAATATAATTAACTGCATACATAGCAATCAATATAACACTCAGAGACATTGCCTATAGCAGAAAGAGAAGAAAATAAGGATAGCAGAAAATATTTGCACTTAACGTAACCATCACATAATGACATACATATATATCTGAATCGTGGATGTGCATTGTACATGATAACATCCTGCAAAAATATAGAGTATGGATAGTGATATGTCTGGGAAACGTATGCGAGAATTGTAAATTATTTCACCGCCTACTTGGCTAGCTAGGTTGAATTTTTATTGTTCAACGATGATTTCCAAGAGAAACTAAGAGAATATATAACTTACTGCACACATAAAAACTATTACAGCACTCAGAGATATCACCTATAGCAGAAACAGAGAAGAAGTAAGCAGGAAATATTTCCATTTGATGTAAGCATCACATAATGATACACATATAAATGCGATAATACAGTCCACGTCAGAGATGTAAACGCATCAAACAGCAAATGAAAGTTATTGATATATGTGATGTTTGGACTCAAACAGTAGTCAGTAGGCAAGATACAGCAGATAGGCAAAGAAAAATATCGATTTAGTCTATTGAAAGCAGCGTATTTATGAGAAAATATAGTAGATCATTAACAACGAAAGGTCAGAATATTGCTGCCATACTCATCTGCTCGAATCAACGCACAGCTGTACGCTCACTTACGATGGCTTGGTGATTCTACAAAACGAAACGTCACCTGGAGGGACATGCGTTATTCACTGAAAGATGCGCTTACATTGGTTCGAAATGATGTTGTTATAGCACCGGCTGATTTCCTCTTCTGTACTGTCTTACACGGCTGAAATTTGCGGATTTTCGAGGGCCGAATGTGCTATATCGGATAAACTAGTCTCACCTTTATAGGGTCATTCCCAAGGGAAAAATGAACAAAGTTCGAATAAAAAACTAGCGCAGAAATTCCACCACACTTTTTAGCCCAGAAGAAGGAAGAATTTCCTGCAGAGAGCTCCAATCAACTTGCTTTTTGAGCAACTCATGCTTTCTACCGAAATTTTCCACTTAAAAATGTCCTCTGTAGCACTTTCCTCATATCGTGGGAGAAAAAACTGATGGAAATTGAAATTCGAAAAAGAAAATGTTAAACTCATGAATTCATTTGATAG
>JAAVTS010002484.1:0-24992 GCA_022845575.1 Baylisascaris ailuri
TTTCGGCTTCTCAGTAATAGGAGAGCGGAAGTTTCCTCCTCTGTTGTTTCGGCATTTTCCCATTCTCAAATGGGAAGTCTACAAATTTGACCGCTTGCACTTAGTGATGCTGTGTGAGCTCTGAGCCAGAATATCGAGATCGGTAGCATCACTGATTTGCAAGTTTATTCAACTGTAGTCCTCTACTATAAATGTCATCCCTAATTTTTTCATCGATTTTTCATAACATCTGCTCCATTTCGCAATATCCGCTTTACATAGTTCTATTTAAATTCCTTCACAGACGTATTTCGTTCGCGAATATTTATGAATGAATTTTGTTTTTAACTTTTTCCCCGAAAATCCCAATGTGCAAAAGGGATACAACAGCAAAGCGGGGCAGTGTTTCAACATCAGAATAGTTTCTTTCGAAGTTCGTTGCGATAGGTCAGTTTTAAGTTATAGACGCTCAAGAGTGTCGTACGATATTTACTAGGTTTAAGTAACGACGCTCAATAACCTCTGAAACACCATAAAGTGGAGGCCGTTGCATGGGCGAAGAACATGCTAATGGAGCCATCTCTTGCAAAAAGCTTTTTTTTGTATCACAGGCATTTGAATTTCAAATTTCGATCCTCCTCGCCATAGAAGATAACCTTCTCTTTCACGACGTATAGAATAGGGAAACATGGTTAACTAGCGCTCTCCTTTCTCCTAAGCCTATTTGTCCACCCCCACTTAAGACTGCTTATAGTAATGCTTTCATTTCGTTGTATCGGGAATGATTTCCAAGATTGAGTCGTTTATGGTTTCAGTAAAGCCGTTTTCTTAGCGAGTCGAGAGCCTTAAATTTAATAGTCAAACTTGTTTTTGCTATTTGTGTTCGAAAGTAATAGCGCACAGAATTTTCCAAACATTGGGAGGTAGGCGTAATTTGAACGTAATATGAGAAAGCATGTCGGAGAGGCGGTACGATGTGCGGTTTTAACAATTCCATTTGCTTCACGGACCGTTCGGGGCATTGCTTTAAAAACAAAGAAGCTATGCCTGATGTCGCGAATCGCGAGTACATGCGCGATCGCGAATGCCGTCATGATGACTCGCTGGCGCCGTTGAATAGCGAAGGACGGTTGAATAGCAAAGGGCAAAAAGCGGCGCCAGCTAAAATGGACAGCTGGTGCACGTGCACCAGAAACGAAGCAAAGCTCAAAGGAAATAGGACTCAAAAAAAGGAGGCGAAATAAAGGAAAAGGGGCTGAATTGGAAAACGTCAATGAAATCGAAGGCGGAGATGAGCAAGGGGGTATAAGCAGCCGGAGCTCAATTCCGTCATTGGCGTGCTAACTCTTCGTACAGTTAACGGCAAATCGACTTCGCTTCGGGCTTCGCTCTTCTCTCGCTTCGCTTCCTCTGCTCGCCCTTATACCGCCCGTCTGCTGTCCCTATCGAGCTGCTCCCGCTTCGCCGTTGCAATTGCTGAACGTAAGTGCTTTGCCCAATTTCGACGAATCCAAGCATTTCTCGTTCAGTACACCTGATGTTTGCATTTTCCTATGCAGTCAGCCTATTACTTCCGCAAATTGTTGTTTAATAATTCGTTTCTGAGCTGCATCTGACCGACAATGGAGCCGTTTCAATTTACAAATGGTAATGCATATTGGTCGAACTGCAAGGTCGTCGCGACGTTCACGAAGAGTTCGACGCAAAATCTTTACGAAATAGGAGTTGCGGTGTCACCTTTTGATAGCCACCAAATTCTCTCCATCAGATATTATGATTCATAAATTGCAACTGCTAGGCAAGTAGAAACGCTCATATGGATGCGCATACTCATGGTGGCGCAACACTGCGGTTTTTATAAGAATTTACGGAAAAAGCAGAGGAAGTGTTTGAACTAATTGTGATGCACAGATAAGCACGAAAAGAATTTCTCTTGTGGCTAGAGCCAAACCAGTGCTCTCCAATACATAAAAGCGAGCGAGCACAGGTCCATTAGAAAGCGAGATTATGAGTGTGTTCTCGAGTGGCTTGAAGGCCTTCCTTTGCGATGGCTGTTTTGCCACCGAATCGATTGCTATGTATGCTGCTAGCTGAAGCAGCGCTACAATCTTCAAATCCGCTAGGCAGGAGAGCAGTTCATGATCACATCAAAAGCGCTATTTGCGAGCGTAGCCAAGTATAAGCAAGCCACAATAAAACCACATCAGCTAGTGCTTAGATGACCCCCTCAGTTGAGCTTTCACGAAAATCTCCCCGTAGGTTTGGCGGTTATGAGCTTTTGAGTATTGCACGCGCGTTCTGTTCATAAATGAGCTGACCCTCGTCTCCTCAGCATTCGGAAACTGGTCAGCTTTTTGATAACTCGGTTAAGAATGAACGAAACTCGTTGGACGTGAAACTTAAAATAACCATAATTGTTGGTATATGCGTAGTACTGCAGAGTAAAATACCTATTAGAATTGTTGCAGACGCCCAATTACTTGAAGTTACTTTCGATGAAAAGTACTGAATATTTTGCTGGGCTTCCGAATGGGAAGCGATCCCTGGCATCAAATATCAAGTAGGAACCGAGTTGCGGCCACACTTTCTGCACAACATGTTTTCTTTTTGCGCTATGTCATCTGAATTGTCGGTGGCATCTTTGCAAATTTTGTTTTGGACATTTACGACCTCATTATTATACTTAAAGCACAATACTGCTTCGCGATTATGTTGAGGTGTGCTCCTTCTTTCTCAAGCTATGCACAGTAACGCAGAATCCTGTGTTATCTTTCTGGATTGCAATTTGGTTCTGTCACATTTTTTGTTGCAATTTGCCAACTTTAGAGGGAACCTGTCTGAAGGATGAGGTATGAAGGAGCGATATTAGCACTTATATGCCACGTTCATCGTTTCACACATTATGCATTCACAAGCATATGTTTGCATCCTCAATGCACACTGTGCAGATGATGTCTCGGGCTCTTATTCAGATTCACTGCAACGAGAAATCATCACCAGATATTTTGCTCGCAGGGAGCGGTAGCGTTGGTGAAAAAGGAGAAAATTGCTCTCCTGAAGTACATTTTATGTTGACATTTATTTTTGTGCATTTGAAAACTACATATTTGATGGCAAATTAAAAACTCGACAATCAAGCAGATAGCTAATAGTGGAAATCGAATGAGACGTTTGTTGCCTCATTCATATCTAATTAAATGCACTTATTTTTAATTCATTGCCTGCTTACGAACAATATAGTAACAATTATAATTACCAATGTAAATATCTAGCCAATCCCTATGTTCAAAGCACCACACTTTCAAACAAAATGCATACAATTCGAATCTAGCAATTAGTCCACGTCACTTTTGTAAGCAATTCTCCTACTTGTTCCACATTAAAAAAAATGAAGCGTGTTTCGATGTTTTAATATTATATCTAAGACACAAATTCGAACTGTCATTTGCAGATGTAACACTGATGTGTTTTGCACGATACCGTTCTCTTTAGCGTGGCTATGCTACCATCATCTTCTCACGCTGTTTTGTTTGAGGCGATTATGCAGTTTGATGGGGAATCAGCTTTGTGAAGGTTTTTGATGTTTTCATGCGTTCACAGTTGTAGTGGTGGCGCAGAGGTGGGATTGTTTTAATGTGCTTATACAGCCTTTTCCAAAAGCATATTATCTCTCGCGATGTGCATGTGTGGATCGCTAGTTGTCCATTCTTTTCATCTTCCCAACTGCATTTCACTGGATGATAGAATGTGAAAAAGCGGTTTGCCTGGAGGTGCCTTCGCCGGGAGTTATTTGGATTCAAGAATTTCAGTATCAAAAAAAAAGAACCACTCTTCTCAAAGAAGAAAATCTGAATTTCCCTTTCCTTCTCCCTCCCCCTCCTTCCCTCCCCTCCCCCCTACTCCAATATTTTTTTCACTGCTTACCGACGAGAAGTGGAGCGGTTCGTTAGAGGGAGCGAATCTACCAAGGAACTTTAAATAACATTCCCGTTCGATATTTCATGTCAGTCGAATGTGGCCCAAAATCGAATTTCGTTGTCCACGTTTTCTGCAGCGGGTCGCGTTACGTAAAATGCAGTTCGGTGTGCGCATGATCTCTATTCTCCTCACATTTTTCGGTCGCTTGGTTTAACTGGGTGCTATACAAAATGCGCCTATCATGTCAGCCTTGTTGCCAAGTATTTCAACTTGTTTGGTGTCTCGTAACGAAGTAGGTAGACATTTGCAGCTTCAATTCCACCTCGAATAAATTCGCATTATGCAATTGTCAGAGGCTAGATTTTGTGCATGCAGGTGCTCATGTTATCAAAAATACTCAAGAGTGTCTGAGTTTCCAGGTTTTTGCATGACGTGCTGAGCAAGTCGCTGCGCAACAATTAATCGTTGCTGCCTAGGATTCAGTCGTCAATAACCCACTAATGAGAATAAGGAAATGTCTTCGAAGGGGTACTGTGATAAAAGTGTCACCTAACAAAAGCGCCTATCTTTATTAAATGGCGGCCGCCTCAGTCTTAGCCTTTCAACTCTTGAACATTGGAAGCGCTTCGTGCTGCTTTCAGTGTACTAGGTCGCCCATTATTTGCGCGAACGCATCGCGGTTAAATTGCTTGCTACCCCTTTTCTGGGATGGAGTGGTAGTGGCATTTTGCTGCTGTTCGTTGCTGTTGTTTGATTCAGCAATGCCTCACTTGAAACGTCGGAGTTAGAGCTCTAGTTGAAGTTTCTGATCGATGGTGAACGTGACGAATTGAAGGATCGGGCATGTGACATTCAGCACAGGTTTCCGGCCACCACTGTAAGCTACAGCAGATTTTTTGCTCTACTATAGCAAATGTCGCGAAAAACGCTTATATCGTAGATGTTTTTAAGAGATCGTCTGTGTTTAAGAGATGTGAATCATTTCCTCCAAAACATCGCTTCTAATATATTACAATATTGGTAACACAGGTTTTTAATGTCATATTCGATCACACTTTCGACTGGGGTGAGGCTGAATACTGCCTGCTGCTCGCTAGAATGGGAGCAATAATGGCCATTGATTGAGATGTTTTTTATCGTTATAACAACGACTATTCCGCTCGGGTAAACGCGAAGGAAAAGAATTACCTTACTGCATCATTAGTGTAGGCAGGTAATTACTAAAGGTCTTCATCTGAGGTTTCTGTATTTTTGTTTGTTCGATGTAGCATTTGCGTTTTTGCGCATCATTGATGTATGCATAAGAACGCGAAAGCAGAGCACGGAACGAGAGTGCATTTTTGCTCACTGCTTCAGAATTCGTCGTTTGCAGCTGGTCAACTCAGCTTTGCTTTTCAAACAGCTTGCAGTACGTGCCGTGTCGACCCCGTATCGATGGCTCTCTCGATTTTTTTTGTGCGCCGATCTCTTTGCTTCAGCAAGGCTTGTTTTATTCTTTATTTGAAGATGCAGAAATCTTATAATGGCTGTCGTTGTTAGTGAGGGATTTATTCGGACAGCCATAGGAACGAACATCGAATATAACAGTGAAGATCAAACCCTGTTGGAAATTTCGGTTTCTACTTAAATCTTTCAACAAATTTTTGGTCGTTTTCTTAAATTATCCGTGGATCTTCATAGTTTTTGTTACCAAAGAGGCAATCAGAGGACTAATTAGAGAAGGGAGGGAGAGGATAGGGATGGCTGGTAGCATTTTCCAATAATGGGGTATGAAGAGTATTGATAAGAGTGTAGTTTTTTGGAGTATAGTAGGCTAATTTCTCTTTTGAATTTATAGTGAGAGAATTTTTATGTTCACAGTTATCTTTACTTTTCTGCTTGTTTGTATTTCTTATATACAATAGTCACTCAAACCTTCTTCCATATATCCTTCAACTCTTTCCAAACGAATATGCATTATTGGACCATCGTCTTCATTTCGTTTTATGAATTTCGTGCACTTAGTTCAGTCTTTCTTTTGCATTTTCGGTAATTTCTGTTTTGATTGGAAGAAGAACCCGGGGGGAGGAAGGGATNGCCCGGGGGGAAGAAGGGGGATTAGAGACCATGAACTCGACCATCTCTCCCTCTTGCGCCCAGCTTTTATGCCTAAAACTTTTTTGTGCTTAAGCAATCTCCCAGTGATTTTGTAATCAGAAAATTACATAAACGTGTACGGCTGTGCGTCTGTTGTTAGAATTTGCGACTGTCATACATTTTTGGATTTGTGCATTTGCAAGGGTCTGTCAAGAAATGCTGACAAGTGTGCACATTGAACAGCTGCTACAGGTCATGGGCCGCGCCCTGCACCGGCGACGCAGTTGACCCAGATAATATCAGATTATGTGACTAATTTTTAGATGCATGCAGAACGGGAAGGAATTCACCACAAATCGTTTCTCCTTCCTCTCAAGTTTCCCTTTTACTTCTCTCACTCAGATCATCATGACCCACCTCCCTCAATGCATGTTCAAGGCACCCTTGTTTTTTGTATTTTTGATTGAATTTGATGCGCACTTTGTCAACTTTTAAAATCTTTATTGACGATGCCCCGTTAAAGTTATAAAAGAATGCTGTATCACAGATTTTCTTAAACCTACAGTTTTTTTGAATTTGTTACATCATTGTAATTAATCCCTTTCCGCCATCGTTATCTCAGAAATCTTCTCGTTTAACTTGCTTTGAAGATTCGCCCATCACCATCAAAGAAGAGCAATTTTCTTTCGTCAGAATCACATCAATTTTATAAAATTTCCGCGAATGCTTCTCTTTCTCTACATTTGCCACACATGTATCATCCATCAGCTTCAGCATGTACAAACGATGCCACCCAGAATGTATTAAGAAAATGTTTATTGGATGTATGGTAGCAATGTTTGCATTTGTCTGCTTTCATCAATCGTTAGACACAAATTTTGCACAAAATTCAGTTGGAACTCACTTGCTGAGTGGCGTTGATGGCTTCGTTGCCAAGTTAGTCGAGGAACAGCTCAAGCTTCCTGCTTGCAAATGCTTGTAGGTCAACGATATCGCTGTTCAGTTACCTTGAACCGATCGAGTCGTTCATTTAGTTGTAGTGCTGGACCAGTGCCTGTAACTATCGCTTTCAATCAAGCATCTTTTCATTTGGGTACTCCACTGACAGATCCAGTCAAACACGCACGTTCAATGATATTTCAATGTAGCAATCACTTATTTAGTTGATCAAGCAGCCGAATTTTTGCGTTGCATAATTACGTGGAGGCGAGTAGGATGGGCACGAAGTGCTGTGCAAGTTCATTCGCGCAAGTTTAGTTTGCTTTCTTTTATTCACAAGTCTTACCTTTAATATGGTATTTCAGGATGTTTCCANGCCTTTAATATGGTATCTCAGGATGTTTCCAACTGCTGTGTCTGCAACAAGTCTATCTGTTCATTTTCACAGCAATTATGGCATCACGTTTGTAAGGTCATTGCTCTGGCGCAGTATGTAAGAGTGCTAGAGGCCCATCTGAGGTAATGTTGTGATTTCTTTGCTGTTTTGTTTAATTCTTCATCTCTAATTTTCTTAGGATTGTCTTCCTTTGCAGTTTACTAATTTTCCTATGCAGTAACCTAGATATCTGTTACTTTCTTTTACTTCCTATACTCTTACCTTATGATACCTGAAATTTAGGATTCTCAAAATGTCAACTGCCCTACTCACAATCTTTACTGTTTGGCCCATCAAAATTTGTTTGGCGCAAGAGGCAAGGCGAGTTTAGAAATCACTGCAAACGTAGAGAAATTTTCGTTGGATAAAGCATTTTCGACCAGCATTTTGGTGCATTTTGCTGACCCATATCTGCACTGGCAAATCTTTTATTCAACCAGTGAGCTATTCGCTGACCTATACGCCTATCCCCCTTAACCTTTTTTAACGAGGATGCCATTTACCAATCCACTATTGGGTACTGCCGTCGAGTTAGCGTTCCGCTGATTTGACAAGCGTTAGATGTCTTTGTCAATATTGCAACAGAAGTCATCTATTCTTTATGACTTCTGACTTTAAAAAAAACTTTTAAAAAAACTTAAAAATGTAACTTTAAAAAATAACTAAAAAATCGGTGCACTGCTAGTGGACCGCCATTTCCACGTGACTTGAACGATGGAATTAGGAAAAACCTTATAGTAGATGGCGAGTTTCATTAGTTGATACATTGGTCACATCTCAACTTTTGATCAAAAACAAGCCAACTAATTTTTTAGGGCATTTTTCAGCAAGCGTTTGCTCATTCGCTTCTATTTTCTACGATGCTCANCATTCGCTTCTATTTTCTACTATGCTCAATAAAGATGTATGGCAAATGATGAAGGTTATGCGTTCCTATAAATGTCGACTTCCAATATTTGTGAAAGAAATGCGAATTGTGGGAACTGCGATTTGAAAAATTTTTGGCTTGTTTTTTTTTCTTGGAATGGAAATGGTGGTCCTCAGAGGATCATTCAGAGCCTTTCTTAATGCAATAATTTTGGATCAGAGGCCTCATATCCTAGCTTTTATCCTTTTGCCGGTGCCTCAGCCATATTTCATTATGCCTTCTGCTTAAAACAGGCTTATGCCATTCCATTCTTCATCAAAACAGTAGGCAAAGAATTGGTTACATATGAAGGATATAAGGTTGGTAGCCACGCACAATCTGTTGTCATCTTGGCGGCGGATCATATATTCTAATCGTTTACTGCAAGCCTCTTCGTTAAATTTCTAAGTTGATTGAAGAATCATTTTCTCAACCCCTTCTAAGAGGTATTTCGAAAGGTGGAGGTACTACCCGGCCCGACGAATAGAAATCCTTCCTAAAACATCTCGTTGGATCAGTTTCACAGTCATTACTTTATTGCAGTAAGGTGTCGAGGCTTTGAAATTCTTGTTAGCTACCTAAGAATAAAACTGCCCTCGTTGCTTCTTAACGAAGCCTTTTTTTTTTTTTCATGTGCCACAAACATTTCTGTGATCATTGCCTCATTGCAAAAACAGTTACGGGTTTTTTGAACACTTTCCGAATTATGGTGCTGTCTGACCCCTTAGGCGAAATCACTCCTTGGCGTACGTCATACAGGCAGATTTGTGACCAGTGCGTTTATAAAAACGGTGATTATAAAGCCTTGGATATTTTCACCAGTTCCCGAAACACAACACCTTAGGCACCACTACTGCAGAGCCAGGGGCCACATCACCGACTTTGAGGACAAGGCTCACTGGAAAAAGAACGAGGTTCTAAATCTGCAAAATACGCTTGCTTTGTGTAGTGATTACGTGTGCTTTGCAAAAAAAATTCCCATTGCTAACGGAAATCGAATATGGGAGACTTAGAAAAATATACCGATAAACATTTTGCGCAGTACGCCATTTCTGCTAAGCGAAAGGAGTAATAGAGAAAGTGATAGCGAATTCGAACGCTTCACTGTAGGCTCGTTTGAACAGCTTGAATGAAGGTAGCTGTAGTGGGAAAACCCTGCAGGATTCTTCATCTGTTTTTCTTCTCCCATTTCTTTCCGGAATCATCCGCCAATTTCTTTCTTATTCCCATTCCCGGGATCTCTCATATAAAGCGTGGTGTTGTTATAAATTGGTGCGCGAAAATCACGGTAAGGAGAATTCCCTCTCGCAAAATGCTCATACCTTCCTTAGTTCGCCACTATTTCTTCAACTCACCTGCTGGGGCAGAGATTCACCCTTATTTCCTTTCTTGGTTTCTTAAAGAAGGAAATCTTCCTTCTCCTGCACGCACAGTAGAGATGCACTAAAATAGCAATATTTTTTGGAGTGGTTTATACCGGGAATTAGGACTGCTAGGTACCGCACAAGGGCTTCCAACCCTCAGCGATTGTTTAAGAAGCACAGCCGCATGCACGTTTTTTGAAATTCAGGACTTTCGATGATCAAACCTTAGTGTCGGGAGCTCTAAGTCGCATTTTTCCCGGCCTAAAATCGCAATTCCCCCCCCCCCTCCCTGTCCAACCACATCGTATAGCTTGAGGGTATTTTTGTGGTCTTTGGTGGTCTTGAGTTCTAGAGCATCATTAATGAAAGGCTTTCGATAATGTGAACGATTCATGTTTCACATTCAGTGTTTCTTACTCCAATCAAACAGATATTTACACTAGAGACTTCTTATTTATAGAGACTTATTTATAAAAGTGAAGACCGTTAGTTCGTTTGATAATCCTCTACTGTTCCTTTTTCAGGCTGCTGTAGCGTCCATCTCGCAATTTTCCACCCATAAATCATCGACAAACCTCAAAGATGTGAGTGTTATTTAAACGAATCGATGCGTTGGAGAAGTTTGTATCTTTGAAAGTTTGGGATTGCTTTATAACCGCAAACTTATCTTCAAACTCTTATGGGTCCGAGATGTTGTTTAACTTCAACTTTTTCTATGAACTCATCGCTTAGCTGCTCGGTCACCGTTCGTGCCATTTGCAGCTTTAACAGTAGTCCATTTTTTCGATTTGAAACATTCATTTCTAAGTTTCAGACTTTTTTTTTTCATCACTCAGCGGTTATTAAGAATTCACATGGTTGAAACAGCTAGTGCACTATTCGCAGGTGTTTACATTACAAATGCCTGCAAAGGTCGGAAAATTTGGTTGGGATGATTGCGCGATTATATGTTATTGTGATCGCCTCAGCAGTGTGCTGAATGCCCTATATCGTGTCTTCGTTGCGTGGAGTACAAAGTATAAGAGGATTGAATATTTAAGGTACTGGCGGATAAAATCCCTCAGCACCTCAAGAAGGTTGCTGAGTTCCGAAAGTCGCATGGATCAACTGTTCTTCAGAAGATAACGGTCGATATGATCTATGGTGGGATGCGTACGATGAAGGTGAGTGACCGTTCGGTCAGGTTACGAGAAAATTTTGATGAGATGCGCTCCGATCGACAGCATTCAAGCCGTGTTCCATGTCCCTAATGATGTGCGCATAGTGACAATCGCCTCTGATTTCATAGGAATGTTTTAGGGCTTTTAGGGGCAACTGCATGCGAGGTAGAAGCCAGCGGGCAGTGGCTTCGTTGGAACCATTGTCTTGATGGAATGAGAATTTTTTCAAATTCCTTGGAGAACAAAGTTTTCTTTTTCTGTGCGAGAATTCGTGAAATTCTTTCTTATAAATAGGTTATAAAAAATTTCAGTGAGCTCTTTTCAAAACATGGGCCATGCTCATTGCTTTAAAAAAATATTACTTATGTAAGATATGTGTAACGCTGCAAAAGCTTGAGAATCTAAAACAGCAACATGTACAGTCTTTTGGAAATAGTGGTGGAGAGTAGCTGTTTTCTGTGCGGTTTCTAGAAGTGTAAGAAATTTGACTCTATTTGAATTGCACGAATTATTACAAGCATTTTAGTGACACATACGCTTAGCGGATAAAAAATTTTAGGAGTGAAATCCGCGGATACGAAAATATTAGGAGTGAAATTTATCTGAGAGCCGTTGATGCTAAACTAATAGAAATTTAGTGAAGTAAAGATCCATATTTGTTGGTGACGAAGTAACGCGATTATAGCGTTGATTCAATTAAATTTTTATCTCATTTNCGTTGATGCTAAACTAATAGAAATTTAGTGAAGTAAAGATCCATGTTTGTTGGTGACGAAGTAACGCGATTATAGCGTTGATTCAATTAAATTTTTATCTCATTTGCGCAAATAAGAAAATTTGGCACAGAGGCAGAGCCTGATGATGGAACGTAAATTTCAAATTCTTCTCGGTTTTGTGAACAAAAATAGTGAAGTTGAAAGATTCGTTCCTGTGACGCTTGCAGAGTAGGAGTAAATCGAAAGTTTGGTTTAAATATATGAAAACACGTATTTTTCGCGATATAATTTGAGACATTCCAAATTCATTGTATCTAAGTTCAGCGTTCGCCAGTCACGATGGTTTCTCTTCCGAGTTATCTTGAGGCCTTCTAATTTATGCATCAGTGTTGGCATTCGATGATTTGTGCATTTAAAAATGCATCAGCACATTACCTCTTGGTTCAGTATTTCAACAGGTCGCATGCTTTTTCACTAGAAAATCTCACTTGCGAGTTGAAATCTTCCTAGCATGTCATCTTTACACCGCTGCTGTGCCTTTTGACAAGAATGGATAATAGTTTCTGCGAACCGTTGGTGGCGTTTTCTTTTTCTGGCGTCAGTGCGAAGAAAAAATGGTTTTGCGAGCTGTCCATTATCATCTAGTACCACTTTATTTGAAGAAACAAGCTCTTCACTCTTCTTTCACATGGGCAACGCTGTATTTTCCAAACTTCTCATTGCAACTCGCAACTTTCTCATTACAGAACCACTCTTTCACATAAACACTCCAATATATTTCCTCAACTTCTGAAAAACCTGTGGTGATTTTCTATGTGAAAATCATTTTTCTGCTTGAAAACGCATCGCTTAAAGTGCATTGCATATGCCCATTCGTTTTTTAGTATGCAAAGATACGCAACTGTAATATTATAAAAGATGGATTTCCTGCGCCTAGTTATTTGCTGCGCAAATAGCGGCGACAATAATTATTTTCGTACGTTGTCACATTAGTGTCATACTGACGTTCATTGTAATGGATGCGATTCAATGAAGAGTTTTTCATCCTTTCTTGTGAAACTTCGTGTCATTTTTTAAATTCAATCCATAATTTTGGTAAATGCATTTATGTTGCTGCTGTCGTAATAATTTGATTGTCTTTTCATTGAAATCGCAAAACGAGTACCAAGCGAGCTGGCTACAAAAGTGTATGAAATTGTTGCGAAAAAAAGAAAAGAGCCTGCGAGGCTGTGCAATGCTGAGGGATGATCTCTTCATCTCGCTGTATGTCGTCGTCCTAACGAAAATAAAGGAAGGGGCAAAGAATTTTTCGGCGAGTTCCGAGTTTGGTGAGCATGACAATATTAGCCAACAAGTAAAGAGACGACAAAAAACGACGTGAAGGAACTTTAAATTATAGGTCAGAGCTATCAAGCTGTACTGAATAAGTTGTGAATTCAAGTTCAATTGCACTCTTCCGTTGTCATTGCAGCCCATTCGCTTCATTTATCGACTATCACATTTTTATGATTCACTGCCTCGCTATTTTTTCATTGCTTTCATTTCTTTCTTTTTTCTTTGAATTTTTTGTTCGTCCTTTGCTTCCACAGGCAACACAACCTTAATATATTTTCAGGCTATGGTGACAGAGACCTCCGTGTTAGATCCTGAAGAGGGTATTCGATTCAGAGGTTATTCGATTCCAGAATGTCAGAAGTTACTCCCAAAGGCGCCAGGTGGAGAAGAGCCTCTCCCAGAGGGTATCTGGTGGTTGCTGTGCACTGGCGAAATCCCCACCGAAGACCAGACCACTGCTGTTAGGTAAACTTTCTAACGATTCAGTGAATGTTGTTGTGATCCTGATCGCACATAGTCATTCACCATTTTAGTGCATGTTTGCTTTTCAGCAGTTGAAGTATATTAAACATCGCTATTTGCGCAGGGAGTTCAAAGAAAGCAGTGACTTAGTTGAGAATAATCCTGTTCCAGTAACCCTTAAACAGTAGCTGTGATTGCTTTCCAAATTGATTGCGAACGTGTCAAGGTATTGAAATTCTCGATGATTTCCTTCAAAATCTCTGAAATGTTCATTTTTTTTCGTGATTATCTGTCATCCGATTGTGATTGTTTTCCTACGCTAACCCTGATCAGGAGAGCAGATTCAACTTTTCATCCAACGTTTCCTGAAAGGCGCCTAAGAAAGGAAGGGAAGTAGGAATGGTTTAGCATTTCACATTTCAATTCCGTTCATTTCTGCATTGGATATACTCTTTTAAGCTTCTTTTTTGTAGTCTTCTAGATTCATTTGTGGCATATTACTTACACTTTGTTGGAATGTTGGGATTTTCTGTAGGCAGCCGATCATTGTTTCAAACTTCGGACGCTCGTTTGCAGATATTAGTTTTTGACCATCTTTAAGTTGAGGAATATGTTCATTGCGAACAACGACAGCCACCCCCTGTTCTAAGTAAAGGAGAGGGTGTGCCAGGTTCATTCATATCAGCTGATAATATGGTGTAGATTTCAGCAAGCAGTGGGCTGCTCACGCCGATCTTCCTGAGCATGTGGAGAAGATGATCCGAAACTTTCCACCTAAAGTACATCCGATGGCGCAGTTTGTTGCCGCCGTTGCAGCGCTGAGCAGTGAAAGCAAATTCGCTGTTGTAAGTGTTGTTGTCGTTTATTAGGACAAAGACCGTTGCTCTTAAGAAAATGTGTTTTATGCAGAAAAGCAATTCAAAGTTGCTCTATGGCAAGGTTGCACTGAAAATATGTTGAAGTTATGTTATGTTTAATAGATTTTGGTTGTTACACAAATTACAACCATGTTCTTTTAAGGCATATCACCATGGAGCTCCGAAGAACACTTACTGGGAGTACGCATTTGATGACTCGATGGGTCTTCTTGCGAAATTGCCCACTGTTGCAGCGATGATCTACCGAAACCTATATAGGGAAGGTTGGTTTGTTTAGTGATTGAACGTTGTTCTTGATCGTAAGTTCAGACAGTAATGGTGAAAAGCTTTCTCTGATATAATGAGAGTCGGTAATGTGTATAGGGAATAATCGTGATTCTTGCGTTTCTTTGATAACCGTTGGTCACTTCACGAAAGTTCCAAAGCCAAGGCGACTACTGTGCTGAAGTATGCCGATATACGTGAAGAGTGTATTTAGGTACGGCGATCGGCGCAGTTGATCCGAATAAGGACTGGTCTGGTAACTTCGCAGGGATGCTAGGTTACGATGACCCGGTGTTCGTCGAACTAATGCGTCTCTATCTGACCATTCACAGTGACCACGAGGGTGGAAACGTGTCGGCCCACACTTCACACTTAGTCGGATCTGCGCTTTCCGACCCATACCTCTCGTTTTCGGCATCGATGGCAGGACTTGCTGGACCTCTGCATGGGCTTGCCAATCAAGAGGTATTTGTGCTGTTTTAATTTGTCAGTATATATTAGCTTTAGGGTCGCTTAATTATTAGAGTCGTGCTATGCGACTATGCGTTAACATTTTGCAGGTGCTCATCTTTCTTTCGAAAATCGCGAAGGATCTGGGCAAACATTACACCGAGAAGGATTTGAGCGATTGGGTCTGGAAGCACCTCAAAAGTGGGCAGGTAACTTACCCTCAAGCATATTTATGTGAAGATTCTATTGCTTATTTTATCTGTTTTGTTCCTAGTTGTCCTCCAAAATTATTTTTTGCATCGGCTTCTGCGCTCAGATGTACTAGGATATTTAGTGTTCTTAGCTATTCGCACATGAAAGCCACGTAACAGTTGTTTATCGAAAACTTTTGTGTTGCTGAGTGCCATGAGAATGCCATAGAATATGATTGGGATGCATATGAATGTGGGCTTTCAGGTCGTCCCTGGTTATGGTCATGCTGTACTCCGCAAGACGGATCCGCGCTATGTCTGTCAGCGTGAGTTTGCGCTGAAGCATTTACCAAACGACGAAATGTTCCGTCTTGTTTCGGCACTTTATAAAATAACTCCCGATATTCTTCTCAAACAGGGCAAGGTGATACTTACTTTTTGCTAATTCTTCCTTTTTTCAATCTCGCATTGCGAATCCGAAAGAAAGTTTCGAGCTTTAATTTTGTTTGTTTCATACAATGCAGCACCACTTCTGGAGGCAGAATTCGTTAAACCTGAAGGTGTTCTAGGTATGAAACG
The DNA here is from genome assembly GCA_022845575.1 of Baylisascaris ailuri. Lineage (NCBI taxonomy): Eukaryota > Metazoa > Nematoda > Chromadorea > Rhabditida > Ascarididae > Baylisascaris > Baylisascaris ailuri. Next base: position 15,655 of record JAAVTS010002484.1, read on the forward strand.
TGTCTGGAGTGCTAGGTGCCAGGTGGATTTTCGGGAAGTTTTTTGCATCATTCGAGTATATTTATTGGTACGAGAAAATTTGGCATCAGAAATGCTGAGCTTAGTAGTCTTATGACATGTTTAACTACTGAACATAGTTCCCGCAATAATTTTTGGCTTTCGTTTTACCGTGGTTCATTGAACGCAAGAAATCAACTCCCGTCTCAGCCATTCAGACAGTGTACATTAGTATCAACCATCAAGCAAAAGTTCGAGTAGAGTTTGAGAATTATTCGGATAGGGCAAGCGAGTATTATGTTTCTACTGACGGTTGAGGCAGACGTCGCTAGAGTCTCTAACTGTGACATCGCCAACTAACGCCGACAGAAAGTTCTTTTTTAAACCCGATTCTTACTGTGCACCCATTTTTTCTTCACTCTGTATGCTAAAATTATATGCGGTGTGATTGGGAACGCTATCTGGGAGGCATATATTCACTGCTAATGGTAAACGAAACAGAAATGAGGCTGTGATATTTGAAACCATCAAGGTATGGGAAAATATCAGTATTAATAACTGAAATTTCTTTGTAAGGATAGGTCAAAGTAAGCGTGATTGAGGTTGTGTTGTGATTCCCTTCTTTCGGCAGTTACATCCGTCACAACGTCATCCCCTACATTGTTTATGTCCAGAAATATTCCTTTTGCAATTACAATACTTTTCTTTGTTTACAGAAATGGTTTTGGGGCTTACAGAGACTTGAGGTACGCAAAGCTTATTTTATTGGAAAGTTCCGGCACGGATACACCAATGCCTTGTAAAAATACGCTTCAGCCTGATAACAGAAACTGTGTGGATGTTAATACACAAGTTCTGATCAGAAAGCTTCTTCAAAGAATCGTAGAGCGTTCGCATATAAAAAGGCCAAGTCGAGGGCTTGTGTATTGCAAAGGCGATTCTTGAACACGTAAAAGGGAGAAAGGTGAAAGCCAAACCCCTTTTTTCGCAAATAAAAAGTGCCATATATGCGGAGTGGCCCGAAAATAAGTGTATTATTTATGGAGACGTAACTTCCCGAATTTTAAATCTGCAAAAGTTGAAGTTTAGAAAATTTTATTCGAAGGCAGTCATGGTGACTAATTATTGCAATAAGCACTATATATATATATATATATATTTGCAATNGATTGCCTTGAAATAAAATTTTCTAAACTTTTGACTGCATTTGTAGCTGCGTGCTACAGCAGCACTATTCGCCATTTACACCTATACATCACTCCGAGTCTACAGAAATCCTTGATTAATAGCTCTAAAATTGGAACTCGCAAAGCTTACCGATCAATAAACTGATAAAGCGATGTTCAAAAATGGAATTCTTTTGGATCGAAGAACTGCATCATCAAGTTTCAGTCTCTGGTGATTCCGAGGAACTGCGGTTGAGTACGGTGTGGATAAAGAGATACACCAGATGAACTGACCAGAAGCGTAATATGTTTAGCACTGCCATGCGACAACGCTCAAGAATATAGGATAATTACACCCACTTCAATATCCTGGGAGGGAATGGCAAACAAAGCATAAAATATGTTGTGCGCGGATCAGGCGCCATAAAGTCACTTGTGAGCTGAGTGTGAGCTCCCATATCTTGAGTTGGAGATTGGTCAAAAAAGTTAAACTTGCGTGCTGCATGAAATAGGTATGACTTCAATTCTCAGTTTTTCATTAGGAAAACCAGATGAGGACACGGAAAGTTGTTCCGGGGCTAGGCCCGAAAACAAGATAGTACCGAGGGAAACCCACTCGGACGCTAGCTCCGACTCCTCTTCCTTTTCGTTCTTTGCATCCTTTATTGTTACGCCTGTTGAGTTGTCTTGCCTTTGCAGATTGGCAGAAGACTGGCCCTCAGTTTCCGCCTGCGAATTTGAATGTTATTTGCTCATTTTCCTCTCATTCAGTCGTTTATGTGATAGTGACGTCATCCACTAAGCCTCCATAATTAAGGACTGTGATGTCACCCGTTTTGCTTCGCATAAACTTCGGCACTTGCGGTTTATCGAGGTTGGATGGGGCCTAATTTATGTCATAGGTGATGAGTTGTTCGTGTCAGTGGCTAAGGAAGCAATGCTGTCGTCGAGGATGTGGAAGGTCATTTTTGTTGTAAACCGTGACTTTAAATATCAAAAGGCATCTGTGGCCGTCATGTATAAACAGAAGGTTGTGAAATTTTAGGCGAAAAACCCGTGGCCAAATGTGGACGCGCACTCAGGCGTGCTGCTGCAGCACTTCGGACTCAATGAGATGGCGTTTTATACGGTGCTGTTCGGTGTATCTCGCGCAATGGGATGTCTCTCGCAGCTGATCTGGTCTCGTGCTATGGGACTACCCATTGAGAGACCCAAGTCGCATTCAACCGACGGACTCATCATCCTAGCTCAGAAAGCAGGAAAAAACTGAACCAATCCTAGAAGTGGTACTTCCTTTATCATGAGTTAGTACTAACATCTTTGTGTGCCAAAAACTCTCGAAGAAAGGATGGCAAAGGGGCAACGCTGGGAAGGGGAATAGGAATTTGACCAGCCAGCGATACTCCGCAGTTTTGCACTAATTGATGTTTCACGATGGTAGTGTGGATATTCGCTGAAGTTTTAGTTCTGTATATCTTTTCGTCTTACTTGCAATCCAGATACCACCGATTGGAACGAAGAGAGTATTTTCGAAAATCCTATTTACCCACTTATCTCCCTATACACTCGTAACATTTGGTCCATGTTAGGTTAATGAGGGCAACTTTATGGCTTAAAGCAAATTTTCCTATATTGCATGGGTAGTAACAAAGCGCTTTAATCCACAATTGGCGTTTTTCGTTTTGGATGTGGATCATGTTTTATATATAAAGCGTTGTTGTAATGTCGGGGCAGCATAATATGCATTATTTTAATCGATTATTTGTACTGCAATTCTTCCCTGGTCACATTTATCGTTTATCATAACCGAGCACTCAAGTTTTCATGCTTCGTGGTAAACATGACCACTTATATCGTTGTCGTGATGCTATAGCGTGCTCTACCTTCAAGAGTTCATTCACATTTAATGAGCCTCAGTGCTTTTCACACACAGTAGTTTCGAAGACCGGACTTAGTTACAAGGGAACAGTTCATGTAGCTTACGAGTTGAATTTTCACCTGAAGCGAAGTGACCACTGTCCACGTGCATATGTGCGTTGGGGCAGCAGCGACCTCAACGAATTTGCTTCGATTAGGGCGAGCTTTCAAGACTTTCGCAGGTCTTCGATCCCTCTCAAGATGCGAAGATTTCAGAAGCCTGCACTACCTTTCTTAGCTGCCCTACTGCAATGCTAGGAGTGCTTTTAGATCCCTCCACATTTCTCGTCAGTGACATCTACAGTTTACTTGTTTGAGCATCTCTGCGAGTTTCTATCATCAGCAGTAACGAGGAGATGATTTCTAAATAGTAAGTAAGATTTCGGCGTTTTTTCTAGATAGTAAATAAGTCCTCCTATCCATTCGGCGTTTACCACAGTTCACTATTGAGCGGCTTTTCCTAACTTTGTGTAGTTCATAGTGTGAGCTAATATGGTACAAAGTAGGTTCACCTGTACGAAAGTTTGCACCGCAGGTGGCCATCCTCTGAGATATGCGATTTGATGTGGCACGAAGGTCTAGCGATGATGAGTCAGCGTGAGAACGTGCCTCGATAGCTGCTTACTTCAGGCCAGCCGTGACGTGGTGGCTGCTGGCAGCCGGCATCGATCGATGCCTCAAGGCTTTCTACGTGCGGCCGTCATGGTTGCATGCAAAATGTCTATGCCAAAGTATCGGCGATCGCTTGTTTAGGCCTTAGTGAATTGGCACTCGGCTGTCGCCTTTCTTTCTCAGCATCTTTCCATTCAAGTATCCTCATTCTGGGATGCCTTCCATCCCGGTGCCTCTGCCTACTTGCGCGTGGCACTTCACTTAGCGCCACTGCTATACTCCATATGACTACTCATAAGACTATTAAACAATACTGGCATGTCGCGGCACCTTAATTGTGTGCCCACGATCACTGATTAAGACTCCCTTTCGTTCGACCACCTAACTGATTTTTCGATCTTTCGATGTGTATATATTCAACGGATAGATAGCCCAACGATCTGGGCCGTGTGTTTTGTGGGTTACACTCGCTCATAGTCGACACATTATTCACGGCGGCGGCACTGCCGTTTGCTGTTGCTAACCAGCCATATTTGTGCGTCGGCCGTGTTTGTTGCATGTGCGTGTTGCTTTGCTTTGCTTTGCTTCACACCATTCTCAATTGGTTTTTGCTTCACGTCGAACGTGGTTCTGTTTTGGTGTAATTGTTGAATAGCTGCAATCGAGGTTGATTCTCGTGATGCGTCATCCGAATGGATTCAGACGCCCAAATGGCGTCGCATTAACTTACTCGTCCACGTGAGTATTACTGATTATTTGAAAATATTCTCTTCGCAACACATTCCCTCGTTTTGATTGGAGAACAACGATAATTGCTGTATTACATTGGAGGCGACGTGATTTGGCCATAACGTTTCACCGTGTGTCGAACCCGCTTGCCTACTTTAGGTTTTAGGAAGTATATAGCCAAATGTTTTAGTTGAGTTAAAAGTTTGGAGTTAAATTCTTCCACCAAGAAATGTTGCCAAATGACATGAATGGGTAAAAAAGCAACGAAAGAGGAACAACGTTCAGTGATGAATAGTGTTTGGCTGTTTTTAGTATATGGCTGAGCATGTTCGAGAGGTAGCAGTATAGGAATTGCAGTTGAGGCAAAAAGAGTGTTGCTTGTCATGCGTTACTGATCGATGTAAAGGTGAAGTAGGCATAAATTGGAGTTGGGAGAGGGTGTGCCAGGCATCGGCGCAAGGTTGGAAGGATTTCGAGATTCCCCTGTTCCTTCTCGCTCTCTCTGATCAGCCTTCGATATGCAATTTTTTTCGGATTTTCTCGATGCATTTTCTATGAGGTATTTTTGTTCTCGACGATCCTGTGCTCATCAAGTCATCTCACAGCATGAGAGGGGATCATTCGATGTTGAAGCATATCGTTTCACTGACCCGTGAATGTTTTCTTGATAGCGAATGAATGTGTAATGTAAATGAAATATAGTGTTGAGTTGTGTTTGCTGAATCATGATGCATCCATCTGAATGAACCACCCTTCACATCTGCCATGTCGGCTCTCATCACCAATAAGTGCATCTCTTGGCAGCCGTTCGTTCCTTTATGGCCGCAATTTTCAAAGTCTGTTAGCTGAACAAAGGTCTTCCATCCGAACGGATGTTTAGCTTGTTTTTTCTTTAATTTAAGAGTATGTTATAGTAACTGCATAAATTAACCTGAAATAGATTCCGGTACCCTAAGTAATGTGTTTGTTGTATTGATATTTGAGGTGTTTTTGATTAAGAAATTACAAGTGGGACTTTCTTCCGATTTGCTTTCTGACTGGTCTAAGCGCGATTCGTGTTGCATAGCCGCTACCAAAATTTAGAATCGCTTATCGATGTGACGTTATTTATTAGTTTATTATGATTTGTATAATAGGTGTGACTTGTAAAAAGCTTATCCGACTCCAGATTAGCCCGAGTTCTATAGATTTTTTTGGTTATGTCAAGTGGTTTGGTATTTCTAATTTAAACAAGAGGTAAAGAAGGTTGGGTAGATTTTTAACGTGAGTTTAGAAATCGCTTACCCATTTTGGTTAGCTTTGTTCGATGTCTTCGTCAACGATGATATATCGGCTTGATATTTAAATCGACTGCAATGTGTTTGACTTGCAAATTAAACTCAAGCACTTTTAAGCCGTAGTTAGGGGAAATAATTTAGCTGAATTTGAGGAGCCATTAGAGCATTCGCAAGACTCCGCACCGTTTCAAGTTGCACTTAATCTAGATGGTAGGGGGGTGCACGGTCTGCATTTACCGGTTATTGATTTTCTTAACGTGCCATTGCTGGCTGTGCCGTTGTGACGTGATCACCGTACATGGCGGCAAAAAACGTTGGCTTGTATTCTACGGCAACACAAACATTCGATTATAAAGGGATCAACAAACTTGTTGTTTTTGTTAGCGTAATCTTCTCGAATCTTTTGGATGATACTAAAAAAATAGCTTTACCCTTTATTCTTTGTTCAGGATGGTTGCTGGTGAAATGGGGCTGTTTATAGGGGGGAATTTGCGCGAATTTATTTAGGGTAGCATGCAGATCTAGGCAAACCATCTATACTTTGGTAAGATGCCTAAGGCAGTGCAATGTAGTGTTTTTTTAATATCAGTTTGGTATATAATCTGTAATGAGGTTGCTTAATTAATATTGGATGGAAGCTTATGTCACCACACCTACGCGTTCTATGCTATTACCTTATGACGACAAATATTAATGCTTCTTTAATGGTCGTTTCCCTGTTGGTGTTGATTGTGCTTTTAGTTCATGATGAATGTGTTCAGCGCATTATGCAAAGATTGATTTTTATAAATTTAGATATGCAAATTTTTTAACTGTATGGAATGGATAGGGGGAGAGAGAGGGGTGTGGAACGTTTTATGTTTGGTCGGAATTTTCAGGGAGTGACAACCTCACTCATTTGTTACCTTAGTCTCATTTCTGACGTGAATTGTTTGAAAAGATGCCAAAATGAATAAATAGAAGGCAATCGGCTGTAGACAAGCGCTTATCATCGGCTGGTTGATAGGCTTTATGTTGATTTTATCGTGCTTTCTTGAAATATCGTGACTTTTTTGCATCGGGAGACTCGTTTGCTTTTCCATGTTATTGCTCACAGTGAAGCAATGCCAATTTCTGAAAGACGGGAACACATTTACAAGCTGTTTCCTCGTTGAGGTGTCCGACGGCTAACATCTCATCCTTTGCTCTTCCATCTTTGACTGATCTCCATAAGACTCCACCTTTGCCGCATTAACCTCTGATTTATCGGTGCACTGTCAAGGTTTTCTGTGTTGAACTAATCTTAAGATAAGATTGATTACGTTTTTGTTGGTCTACACGTTTTTGCGAGGAGGGAATTAGCCAGTGTGAAGGCTTTTTTAATGTTTATAGGAGAATACTGCACTCGCAGGGAGAGTCTGTTTTAAAGTCGATAAGGATTCATAATCAACTTTAGCAATAAGGACATTGTGATGCTATGTAGTAGTAAGTAGGAACAGTGATTGCAGTGTTGGTCATTGCAAGAAGGCAATTGAATTAGATTGATCTGTTGAACACTAGGCCACAATTGCTGTCATTATTGACCATTATGTCATTACATGCTTATAGGAAGTTGTTGACCATAGATTATGTCTCTCAGTGTGTACGAGAGACCGATGCTTTTAATATCTGCGCTGAGATTGCTCGAGAAGTGAGAAATAATTTGTTGAATTGATACTGGAATGAATAATTCATTTTGAAACTTGTTTGCATAATCGCTGAAAGAAATATTGATCTTTGATGCTTAAAGTTTTTTGAACAATTGGTTAGGAATTGTTGGTATACGATGAATTTTTATTTTTTATTTTGTGTAATCTTGTGAATTTACATTAAGTGCTGGAGTATGATGTGTTGATGGAATGATTAGAGGAAGGTTTTGGTTGCATTTTTTGATTTAGTTTTTTTAGTTTATTATTGATTTGCTGATTTATTGATTGATATAGTTTATTGATTGATTAATTCATAATCACAGAAAAGAATCTTGAAACTCGGTATGAAATCATATTATTCAATAACAGCATGGTAAGTGCTCTATGATCGAACCTAGTAAGGTGCAATTTCTTCCTTCCGCAAGAAACTTTAGCCAGTGTAATCGTATCGATCAGTTTCCAAGGGTTAAAGTTCAAATTTCGGCTGTAATCTTTCTGCCTTTTTTGTGCCACCCGCGTTTGGTATTTATGAAAAGCGGCACCCGGCTGGCTATAAGACGCGCTTGATGCTACTTTTAAAGAGATATTCAGGATAGGAAGGGGGAAGGAAGAACAGTAAGAGAAACCTAATAGAATGCTTTCTGGATGGTGTGCAAATGAATTTCCCCAACTTTGATGTTTAAGGTACTTCGATCTCGATAGCGTTTTGTTTGAAATGGTTCAATTTTTCTCCATCTGTTCATTTTTATATATTTGAAAGCCAATGCAGTTCAGTGATAAAGGTCATATCCGTCGTAGAAGCGTCTTTTGTCTGTAGTTTATCACTCTCTAACAAATAAGAAGAATGGTTGTGGCAGAATTGCAGATTCTTTTTTATATGTAGGTGAAAGCAAAGAATTCTTAGTGGGATCGGGCGGTGATCGTATTGACTATTCATCCGTTGATCTGATCTGGCCGGAAGTAGTCCTTTGCTGCCAGCCGGGTATATCATCAGATAAAACCATTAAATAGCCTAGGTACAATCAAGGTGATTGTGTTGATGAAGCTGAACTGAGGCTGTCAAACCGAATTTATAACTTTGTAAAAGAAAACTTGTCAATTGTTTTATTGTTTATTTCTTCGTTGACGGTTGGCAGTTATGTTTGCGTGACACGTTGTGGTGTATGATGCACCACCATAACGACGAGTGGATTCTAGAATGAGCGTTGTGTATTTTCACTATGAGTCATCATTCTCTAGTCGGCGAGATGTTCACAGAGAGAAAGAGAGAGAGTAGGAAGGAGGGTTGGAGAGCGAGATGATATGAATGGAGTGGTNTTGAATGGAGTGGCTTAGTGCAACATCTCGTGTCTATTATGCACCTCATTTGAAGGTTTATGTCGTTACTGCGAATGTCTACTCATTTAGAATTGATGAAGTACAGTAGAAGTGAGGGAACAACAGGTAATTTGATGGTTTATGAGGTTTACCTTTACATTTTTAATTAAAAATACACTTTTTTATTTAAATTATAGAGGGTTATACAGTCATTGTTCAAGCAAAATTAGTTCTATCCTTCACTGCCCTCCCCCTCTCCTCCGCCCCGACTCAACCATCCAACCTCTCCTCGTCTCGTGACCATAGCGGAAAAGCCGGACGGAAAAAACCGTAGCAGAAATGTTTGTTGGTGCGGTATTTCAAACTTGTTCCATTACCTATTCATATATGCATGCAGTTAATGCATATTTGTATGAACCAATTCAGCCGAGCCCTTTTTTGGCGAATCGTTTATATTATGTTGGAGATGTGTGTATTTATTGATCGATTGGGTGCTTCAAATATAAATTGGTTTATGTTTGCTGAAGTTGAAAAAAATGACTTATTAAAAAAATTTAATTCCTCTTACAGGAGGTGTTTGTTCGAAGACGATAGGAAATGATATAAACTTATCTATATATGTTGATGTCTTACAAATGAATCTTGGGTGCTTTTTT
>JAAVTS010002485.1:6765-23407 GCA_022845575.1 Baylisascaris ailuri
GGGAGCGCAACTGCTTTCTAAGTGCACTTTCTAGTTGTTCTAGGCAACTGCTTTAATTGTTGAGCTCGAGTAAATATTAACTTTTAATAGTATCTTAATGTCCAGCAGAAATAAGTAGTTAACAAAGCACTATACCTGAGCTTAAATATAAAGTTATTTGAAGAAAAAATTTTTGTTTTCTAGCGAATGCAGTATAATATTGATTGCAGGAGAATATTGGCGAAACATTCGTTTGAGATGTTCGAATGAAACTTTCGAGATTTTGGAACGTGAAGAAATTGATGAAAGTTCATTTGTTTTAATGCGATCGGATGATTTCATCGGTGTCGGTGTACCAACGTGTGATATCATTCAATTATTACAATTGAAGCGTGAAATGTGCACTGAATTAACTCACTGTTGATGTTTTTTTTTACTTTTTTGAATTTTTTTCACATCTGGGCGGGATAATTAGTTTTCGTTTGTTTGAATATAGGGTTTCAAAAAGGTCTATAAAGTGGTCTTTTTTCCATACAAAATTTCGCTAATGATTTTTTTTTTGAAATCATTCGTCCATTTGGTACATCTAGGTAGCTTGACAGGCTAAATGACTTTAAACCTCAAAATACATCTTGCTTTAAATAATATTCATCAAATGTTCATCCATTGTAAATATTTGAAAAAAAAACTAAATCCTTTTTTCTTAAAATCAACCCATTCAATAATCTTCCACTCCGCCCCTTCTCCCAACTCGAAATTCCACTAAATGGCTCAGTTCCTTGCTTCCGAAACATTGCCAAAATGTTAATAACCCTTCTTCTTTCTTAACAACAGCAATCGAAAAAGGTGTGGAAGTGCATGGTCTCAGAAAGGTATATTCAGAGGCGTGAGATATAGCCTTTATACTCACAACACGATCTTATGCTTAGTTTATTTGCAATCCCGCTGTTGTTTGAAGAGTTGAAGAAGTATTTGTAAATAAATCGCGTGCCTTGACCTATCATCTTCGCTCCTCTCGTTATTTTTTTTCTGGAACTTTATGGGGACGCATAACGATGAATGTGGACTATGCACATGTTTAAATATATATGCATATAATTGTACTGCTCAAATTTTTAATGCATCTGTGTTAATTTCCATTCAGTTTAAATGGTCAATTTATTGATAGAAATTTTTTCTTTAGTACATTATCAATTCCTCTTCTTTCAGAAGGGCTATATAAGTAACGTTTATCAACTGCAATGAAGTAAATTATGAAAGCATGATTAACTTCGATTAGTGTAGGTTGAAATTTCTTATTTATTATTTCACTTTTTTTCCAGAGAGTTCTTACAAAAATCCTTTTAATTTGTTCTTCTTCTGTCAAAAAGTTTTTTCTTCGTCTAATTTTTTGTAAGAAAAGATCATGGTGACAAGTCATCGAAATTTTGTAATGCATTCAGTGCCATTAGAAGAATGATATTTTTTCCAAAAATTGTATGCGTTTTTTATCGGAAGTGGTGTTATTGTTAGTTTATACAACAATAGTATTTCTTTTTTTTCTGAATTTCTTCGTTTATCTCAAGAGTGTGGTTTTTTCCACACGCTTGGCTCGCCATTCGTCGTTTCACGATCGTGGTCAGTGATTTTCGGGGTCATTAGTTGCTTTTGGCTTTTCTTGCTAGGACTAATTAGCATATGTGCCTAGTTGTAGGTTAAATCTCAATTAGGCGAGTGACATTGAGTCGGCCTCGATCAGCTTTACCTATCATCGATTAAATCTGCTGTTGGTTGCGGTTGGACTATGCTTAACCTAGACATTATATATAGGTGTTCTCTTTTTTCTTTCAGATTTTCACTATCATTTCTCGCCTCATTTTCTATAATGCAACACTGCTTAGTGTAAATTGCATGATGCGTCTACCGAATAAAATATTGATATTTTCTCCATTGTTTTTTGGCTTAGGAACTCATTCTTTCGGACTCATTTTCAATTCGAACGTTGTTTTATACTTGTTCCATGGTAGTGCGTTTATAAAAGATTTTGTGATTTTCTCCCCCATCTTGCATTCTTACAGAGAAATTTTTCAAACGCTTTCCAATTTATACTGATGATGGGAGAGGAGAAAGAATATGCATGTTATTAAGGTGATTTCTTATGTATAAAAAAGGCGATAATCGAAACGAATAAGTTTTGCGAACAATTTATAAAACATATGTGACATAATGTAGTATGAGGCGTTGGCATAGTTTTGCAGCGCTATTGACTAAAATGTTTCATAACAAATGCACGGCTATTGTATGTGCACTTTAGAGCGTTGCCATGTTCATACTTTATACGAAAAGCATTTGCGTGCTTTGCGTTACATCTCGCAACTGCTTAGAACATTCTTAAATAACTAAAATACGCTAGCAACATATGACTGAAAACATTTCGTGCAGAAAGTTCTATTTTTGATGCGGATTTTCAACGGAATATTTACAACTCGATAAAAATAAATTCTTTTTATAGTAAAGCTTTAAACAATAAAATAAGGGAATGAAACATAAGACAGCAAGAAAATTTGCAGAATTGCCAGCCAGTTGGTAGTATTTTTGTTGCATAGCACACTTCCGGTGTATTTTCGAGTTCTTTGATCGGTAGTTCAGAAGACTGTTTGTTTATAGTGCTTACTTATTTCAGTGCAATATGAAAATCAGCTAATTGATACATCCGGTCGATGAGCGGTGTTACTATGAAAGTCATCATCCTATCAACATGATCGAAATGTATGACATTGTAGTGTATGCAATCCATCCTTGCAAACAAATGAGAGATACATCGTATCAAGCTGCGAAAAAAAAAAAAATGATTTGAAGCGACGATTAAGCTGTTGATAGGAAATGCAAGTGCATGGTGCTTCTTCACAATATGCCATTTAGAGATGTTTCCCATTATTCTTTGCTAATTATGCACTCGCCAATGTGCACAACATTCATCTGCACTATATCTATTTATGAACAATCCTCTGACTTAGTGATTTATTGCTCTGACAAATTTTACATAACGGTCTTTGCCCTTCTTTGCTACTCTCACGCATCTAAAGTTGCAAACGGTTGCAACGTAATTTTCGTCTATTAACATTGTTATCGTTGCGAAGATGTTGGAATTATATTAAATGCACAACTCTATTAACTTATGCAAAAATCGCAGAGATGTCTTTTTTAAAAACGCAACAGAGATCGAATAACGATGAAGTAGTGCTTTCTGTGAAGATATCATTGGATATATACATTTAGTTAAAAGTATCAGCACTATTTATTAGTAGACATTCGGAAATAATTGAAATGTTGTGATTGTCGTGGAATATTAGTTGCAATACCATTCACGGTACCCTTCACTGAACATAGACTAGTGAATCGCATCGGTGGACAGGTGCATATAGCGTTTCGAATATCCACTTGACGAATAAAGAGTATCGTCAGATTCGCTAATGGATTCAAATAAGAACTGATTGCCGAATAAATCGCTATTATATCAAGAAGGTTAAAATTGTCGAAATGTACGAATGCGTATTTAATACATGTCGGCAGTACGTAGAGAATCATTGTGAAAAAACATGAAATTCCCATCGTTATGGTGAGTTGTCGTTGACGCTTCTGGAATGCATACAGCGCAGCTTGACCTCGTAACTGAAAATACAGTACTAAAATCCCTTTAGTAATGCTTTGCCAATCGGTCGTGATAGGTTTGTTGCAACTGTAACGTAGCTGGATGTGGTGGAGGGCGTGGAGCGTGGGGAAGGGGGAGGGGTGGAAGTGGAATGAATTGTCGCATGCATCAGAATCTTAAGAGCTAGAAACCAGAATTGAATTTGCAGATGGACAGCAAAATGCAGCTCGGTATCAGAAACCAAAGGGCAGTTAGATGTCAAAAGCCTGCGATATTTCAAAGATTCTATGTTGAGGATCTTTAGCTTGGTAGTTTAATTTGGCTGATATAGACTACGATAAACTTTCCGAAAAATAGTATAGTTGAAGTACTTATGAATATTCTCTAGCAAGCAGATATCAGAAACCAAATTAGGAGACCATAAAGGAGCAGATATTCAAAAATGGGTCGGCAATAAAAGCAATATGTCTATGCTGCCAGTATCGATGCAACAGCTGCTCAAAGATGAACATAAAGGTGGTTATATCATGGCTATTTTGTTTAAAGAGATTGTCGTGATGAGTTAATTTTCTTTCAGAGGATCAAGCATGACTTGAAGAAGAAAGAAAAGGTTACTAAATGAGTGCAGGAGAACGAAAGAGATGCATCCATACCAAAATTTTGGGGTTATGGGCCCCGCTTTGTCCCCGCCTTCTTTTGGCCAGCACTCTGTCAATACGTCAATTCTTCTAAGAACGCCGCCCCTTATTTTTGTAACTTCTCTCGCTTGCCCTCCCTCCTTCCTCTTCTTCCACAAAATTTCTCCGGAAACGAGTTAGCTATATGTCGCTTCTTCCTCCCTTCCTCCCCTTAACAAAAAATCTCGATCTGAAAAAGGTCTTTTCAAGAGGGAAGAATGTCTCGCTGTAGAATATCCAGTAATAAACGCCCTGCATACCCTTTGTAAGTCTTTGACGCGAGAGATATGTTTCTGTGATATCACAAACACTGCAATATATACTAAAACACTTCCGCACGATGCGAATACCTTCATCGCGAAAATAAAATCTTCATGGAATGGTTGCCAACTGTCTGAAGTCCTGAAAGGAATTTTGTCTTGTTGAGTTTGTTTGTCAATCAGAAAAACTCAAACTGCTATATTGATGTTTAAGTAAGCAGTTAAACTTTCAGGATTAGTTTTTGTTCATTGAGTATAAGGCGTGAAATACGTGTTGCGCCTCATTAATGTCTATCTTCATTGAGTCGTATAAATAAAGCATACACCTTATGTTTTTGTTTTGTTTATGACAACTGCATGCATTCATCGTTGACGCATATCACAGTCAACGATACGCATATGAACTATCACTTCTACGTATAAGATCACAAGTTTCGGATCATCTGTTATTTAGTATTGTTACTCATGCCATCAAGCATTATCTGAGCATGTCTGTGTGCGCGCGCGTTCGCATGCCTGCCTGCCCGTCTGTAGGTTCGGGTTGGGAAAAGAGTGAAGTTGGAAGGAAATTTGCATGTTCAACTGTGGTCAAAAAACTCGCATCTTACAGCAGTCGGATTTTCTTTCCAGATAGATCGTTTTTTTTTTTTTTGGGAAAGACATATGTGGGTAATTGAAACAGTTAAAATAAGGAGGGAATATCTTGCTTTGTTAAGTGTTTTTGCGAATTTACTGTGCAAGAGCGCACTGTGATGACGTCATACCTGTGCATTTGTGTCATTCTCTGTACAAGTTCAAAGCAGTTGAAGTAGCTCAAAATTTCAATAAATTGTACAGCACTTGGATTATAAAAAAAGCATATCCTTGGCAGAAGGTTTATAGAAGATTTGAGGACAGCGGGTTCGACTAGTTGAAATTTCAAAACATTATCCGATATGTATCATTTTTTTGCCAGCCATTTTTGGAACTAGTGGGCCATGTAAACGGGGAATCAAATGCACGTATTGTGCAAGCTTCTTCAACAATCTTAGCTTAGCATTTTCAAAAATTTTTGGCAGGTGTTTAAGAAATAGGTAGGTGAGATGGGCGGAATGCAGAGCACAACACATCACGTACCAGTTCCCCGGATATTTTTTGCACTTGTTTATCAATTCATCCTTCATAGCGTTTGGTTTATGAGACTATCCTCTACATTTAAGTAGTTTACATATCCTCCATCTTAACGTTAAAAATAGTAGAAAAAGTTAGCACACACAGGGAACCTAACGAATTAGTGCTAAATATTGGAATAGATAGTTAACTGATAGAGGCTCCAGGTAATCAGTGAGAATTTGTCATGGACCTCATCGGCGACCACCTTCAGGAAGCTAATTCTCAACAAAAACTGCTGTTCACAAGGTGTTGTTTTATTGTTCGTTTAATTCGAATTCACTATGGCGAAATGTCGGTGCACGGAGTGCTTATTGATCTGTAAGAGTGGAGTAAGAAGCAGAAAATTTACGAAATAATAATGGAAAGACTTACAAGCAAATGGGTGGAAACTGCTCCTCAACATCTGGAAATGTAAGAATCCAACTTTCTGCGCTAATAGCTGCAACGAATGAGCATCCGACACCTACCTGCAAATAGCAACACAGATAAGAAACTGACTGTAAACGATGTAAACGTTATGATTAAGCAGATATCTCTGTTTCATTTAGCTATGACATAGGAAGGAGGGTGGGGGAAGGATACAGTTAACTTTTTGATGCCAGCAAAAACTCTGGAAGGTAATGAAACTCCTTGTTCCGTTGCACTTGAAGAGCAAAATATCAGTGAGCTAATCCTGCTATCCTTTCTTCTAAGACGAAAATTAGGCGGGGAAGGGAAGGGATGGGATTGGAGAGGGGTAAGGGAAGGGAGCCAGAAGATCGCAATACTATTTTCTCGCAATTTTGGCTGTTTTGAAATAGTTACCTCAATAATTTGAATTAAACGAGAGCGTTTGAAGTATTCAATCGGAAATACAACTGATATCAAGCGATCCACGCTCACGGTCAGCATCGCAACAGGTGTCAGTGTTTCTGCCCTGGAATTTGAATATTCATTCCGCAATGCTGAAGATATGGAACTTAAAGTTTTAGATTTAAAATGGGTTTTAAAATAATTGCTTTTGAAATGCGATTTTTAATGCAGACAGTTTTCACCATTCTCTCTCTCAAATTTTTATATGAAATCACATTTGAGCGTTGATGGGTATTTATTGTTGAATTATAATGTAAAGTATTATTTTTTTCTTCAAAAAAGCTCTCATTTCTCAAGTTTTACGCTCACATACGGTACTGAGAAATACATCAAGCATGAACAACCTTGCATATTTTCAGAAAAAGTTATAAATTTCAAACAGTTTACAAATTCCTAGGAAGTAAATGAAGCCGAGAATTTGGTAAAATTCTGAAAAGTTTGTGAACTTTGAAAAATTTCTAATTCTTAGCGCATTCTTTTCATCAGTGATTTACATTTCTATTAATTAAGCTATTTAGGCAGCACATGATAATAAAAGTGACAGTCGAATAGAACAATTCTTCATCAGCACATAGTATTACTACTAAAGCGTCTTCAACATGCTCTAATCAGCAAACCGTTCTATCGGTAATAATCAGAATTATCCAATTCATTAACCGAAAATCGAATCGACAATTGATATCGTCTGGCAATGAAACCGGCTTTTTGCGATATTATGCTATAAAATTTAGCGAACATATCGAAGTTTTTCACTAACTATTCAATGAAACGAATCAACTCTACATAATTCTTTACCAAAGAAAAAGGATATTCCAAGGCATTAGCATGCAATAGCGACGACTTTTTAACGCCTGTATACCAAGCAACGTGACAATCGTTCGACCAATACCAGCAGCTGAGATACCGAGAGCGGATAACGCATCACTTGCGATCTGCAAGTACAGTTACTATTAGTTACTACTATTTGTTCAACATATTTATATATCAGTGCTAATACAGTGAGTTAATCTCATACAAAGTTATATCTGATGAGTGATTCGTTGAGACTTTTTATTTTAATGTGCCTGTAAAAAAGTTTTCTTAGGAAAAATTTTTAAGAATTTTTTAGCAATAATCATAAAGCATATTTTTCTTGAAAGAATGATGAAATATCTCTATAACTGAGCGCAAAAATTTTTCAAAATGCTTACCTGCTCTAAAATCACGATGTATTTGCAACGAAGAGTGCGCAATCGAAAAATCGCAATAAAACAGAAAGTGTTAAACATAAAAACAATACTGCCTTCAATAATGTAGATTGCTGAACGGATATACATAATCATACAGAAATATATCTGTAATTGAAATATCTGAGCAGCGTAAAACTATTGCGAACATGAATGTTGAGGTGTAATCAAGGTACTATGGCAATATTTCGTGGCAAACATCAAAAAGAGCTCTATTCATAGGCTCAATTTGATGGGGAACACTAGCAATATCTGATAAAGTTAGAGTCCACCGATAGGTTTAGTGAAATGGCAAGCGACGAGCACAAGTCGATTCAGTCACGTGTTATTGCAAGCTTTGAAGTTACTATTCACAGTGTGAACAGTAACCTTGAATAAATAAAACACTATCAAAATATTCTTTTCATACCTACGAAAGAGAAAAGAGGCAACTATCTTCAGGAAATCAAGTTCATGTGCTACTGTGGATTACGTCAGCAAAATAACAGAGAAATGAGTGAATTTCTTGGAAATCTTAATAAAGCTAAAATATTTCATGCACAAACATACTCAATAATAATATCATAACCATTAAAATCTCTTAATCTGAACCTTTATTCAACTTGTTAGCTGAAAATGATGGGTGATCAAGCTTTAAAAAAACACCGAATTTTACCACAAATATTGCTTTTCACGGAAATAAACTTCTGTGAACTAGAGTGTACTTTCAAACAGAAAATCATAGTTAAATTTTCAACATTTATTTAGAAAACATGTTAATTTTCACAAATATGTACGATAGAAATATGGAACATTAGTCTGCATCATATCATGAGAGTACGTTTCGTAGCACTGCAATCGTTTCAGCTATGAAATGGAATGCAATTTTTGAAACGTTAAATTATTCTCAAATCAAATCCCAAGTATTTGTGAATGGAACTTGATACAACGTTAATTACATTCTAGAATATAGTATAATTAGTTTACGAATACAGTAGTAGCAAAAGTAAAGCAATATA
Source organism: Baylisascaris ailuri (assembly GCA_022845575.1). Lineage (NCBI taxonomy): Eukaryota > Metazoa > Nematoda > Chromadorea > Rhabditida > Ascarididae > Baylisascaris > Baylisascaris ailuri. The sequence continues at coordinate 15,541 of JAAVTS010002485.1, forward strand.
GCAGTAATATCACAACAATAACATAACATAGCAATAATCCTTAAGCAATAATTAGCATACAATAATAAGAATATAGCAAATATATGATAGCAATGAAATATAGCAATCAAATCGTAATTGAATAGAGTAAAATTCTTAATTAGTTTCACGAGTAATTTTCGTAGAAGTTTATATTCAATGTGATTGTTCATTTTAAACATTTTTGCATTACATCTAATGAATACACAAACAAATAACAAGTAAAATAATTTTCCAGGAAGCTTCAATTATTTTAAAATGTTTAAAAGTGATCGTCAATATTCTTCGGTATAAATGTTAGAAATAACAATTTCATATGATAACAAATGAAATTATTAAATAGCATGAGCACTTAGTGGATTTCTCATATAGTGCAAAAAAAAAAATTCAAAAATGTAGTGCAGGTGTTTTATGGAAAAGTACTTGCATGAAAAGAATTGATTTGAAAGCAAAATAAAATATAGGTTTTAAAATTTTAAAAAAAAGTAACCAATCATTGCATTCAACTATTAACTTACTGAATAGTATTGCACTAAGTCAATGTGACTTAAGCTTGCAAACACACGTGGGGGGGGGGGGGGGGGGGCGGGATTGACTTTACAATTGAATGAAGCACTTTTAAGGTTACTTTGAAAATTTTTAGACGTTCATCAAGAATTTTATAAGATAATGAATGCTATTAGTCTATCGCAGATTTATATTATTTGTCCATTGTTGCGAAGAAATTTATATAATGCAAACAACACCGAACAGAAATGATAGGCACGCGAAAGCGATTGATATGAATAAATGATTTGTGCAATTTGCGCACTAGTAATTACTTCAACGCATTAGGGACACGCCCACAGTTTTGAAAAGGGAGTTTTCAATAAAACGTTTGACGCGAAAATTAAAAAAAAAAGCAGTGAGAAAGAACGACTCGAATTTCGAATATTCCTTTCATTAGGCAAATGAATTCTTGATCATTTTCATTTACATTACTGTCTCCTTTTTTACCTAATTACTTGTTGTTTGAGAAAAATTTTTCTAAAAATGAATTTGAGTGAAGATGAAATTTATGTAACTAATGTCAGTAACATTTCCCCAACCTTAACCTGATATATGAAATTTTTTTCATATTATAGCAATATTGTACTATTATAGCAAAGGCCATAAGTGAAAACAAGTTGCGCATAAAGCATTGTTTAAACTATAGTTGTATTGAAACTCCGATTCGGATTCGGATTTTGCAATCTTGAAACTTCGGTACTCCTTTAGAAACATCGATTCTGAAATTTTGGACAGAACTGAAAGACAGACGCGAACAAGTAAGATGAATATCAAGATGATGCCCTGAATGCTAATAAACGACGGTAAATTTCGGAGTATTTATGAGTTATACATCAGAAGGCGAACTCAATCAAAATAGGCTCATGGCTATGTACGATCTGATATAATCATTTCATAACTAATCATTAATCTACAGTCAAAGGAACTGAAAATAAAATCTCTCAAATCCTATCTTGCACTCACTATTGTTGTAATTCTTTATCATTGAAGAATGCGAGGTTCTCAAAAAAGGGGGGAGGGGCTATGAAGGATGTCGGCATGAATGCAGGGCGTGAGGGTCTCTCTCGACACCTCACTTGGGAAATTAATAGCTGCTCTTCACAATGAAAATATTCCGTCTGACCGCCAGATTTTTGACTTTTTCCAATTCCTTCTATCACTTTAGGTTCTTGAGAGTTATTCAGGCAGTTATGTATTGAATATGTGCATGAACCAGAAGGGATTATGGAAAACCCTTGCAAGGCATGTCGTTCTGTTACACGAGATTTCCAAAATGCTGTAGGTTTTTTTTTTTCAAAAATCAAATACATTTTGACTGGTTCAGATGGTTCTCCTTGAACATTTGGAGCAGCTCTTGATGCTTTATTGGTGAATAACTTTTACGAGATTAATGGAGAATCACCTCATCCAAAAAGCTTAATAAAAAGTTAATAAAGATTCGTCTCATTAATTAGCTAATATGTACGATTAGCAAAATATTTCTTTTCAAGCTTTTTTGACAATCTGAACATCATTCATCATTAGGCACATTAAATTTTAGAAGCTTGACTTAATTCATCATTAGGGTTTTGTTTTGAATTTCATTCCAGCGGAAAACTCCACCTTTTCCAACGATGCATGAAAATGCCGTCATCGATTCTGACCATATTAGAAAGTCTCTTAATGGTATTTAATCAAAAATTTCTGCAAAAATTTGAACTTCATCGCTAGAATTATAATATCGTTACTCACATAGAATTTGACATTTCTAAGACTCACCTCTAAATTTCAGTGCTTGAATACTCATATACCTCAATTTGATACCTGAATATGTTTCCTTCACCACTGCTGCTTATTGCCATGAATTTAAATTTTTTTTTCGAATCAAGTTCATGAGACTTACCTGTGCATCATTACATATAATGCTGGTAATTTCTTTAAAAAGGTAAAAAGCATGCAGCTATCATCAACACTTCAACTTTTATTCCTAATGAGTGCGATATTCTTTCAGAGCACCTGGGAATTTAATCAGAGTACACCTGACATGTTCCAAGAAAACCTAATTTGCTGGTCTCGTTGCTTCGGCGTTCTTCCGCTTTTGACTATTTTCATTGGCTGTCATATTTTTTACATCTCTTTTATAACATTTCTAGTATGTTGACTTCTGTTGTGGAAGTCTGCCTCATTTTGTTTAGCGAGTGTTCATATTACGATGATATTTAATAAAATTTAAATCGTCTAGGATAAAGGGAATTAAATGGAAAATCGTTAATGGTGTTTTGAGGAAGTAATGTTCGCCTATATTTACGAACAGGCTTCCTGCAGTTTAATTATATCTGCGAAGACAATTGCCCTCACTTCTCATTAAAACTTTGTTGTGCACAGTATATATTGCGCTGCCTAATGATAGAATCCTATTCTGCTTCTGCTTAGTTCGTCTTTCAGATGGAATTTAAAGTACTCCGTTTTGCAAACCTTTCAAATAGCGGTCTTATGTATGGATGGATCAAACTAAGAAACTTATCTTAGATACATTGTCTGGAAACAGCTGATTGGCACTGAATTTAGCCTTGCGATATTCCAACAATTCTAAATTCAAGAATTTCCGCCTGGTAACCTAATCGAGTTACAAAATCAGGACAATCTAGACTTCAGCTAACATAATGTAAGTGAAGCACTTGTGAACGTCATCAAGCAGTATAATATCAGAAACGAGATAGTGAATCCACAGAGGGGTGCAGTGTTCTAGAATAAACCTAAATTATGCAACAGAAGGAGGCTTCATGGTACTTTTCTAGACATTTGTACAAGAAAACACTGAGAATGCAACTTGAATTTCTAGATGTTTTTTTGGAAATAGACGAACACTGCAGCGACCAGTTAAAATTCGAGTCAGATATAAAACCAAGATCGATAATACGATCACCTGCAAAGTGGGCAATCTGACTGCCAAGCACAAGAAAGCATCGCATCTGTTGTTGTTAAGCATATCATAAGAATACCATAAATTTGACCAGTTTCCAAAACAACCTAGATCTTTTTGCATGAGGCAGAAATCATAGGTAGTTGGTTAATTTTAAGTTCGCCGACAAAGATTCCTGTACTAGTCCGCATATCGTCCAAGCCATCCATTATATATACGGTAAACAAAATCAAGTCAAACATCCCCCTCCTCCCACTTCGGAGCAAACGGCCAGAAATTGAATGCGGCACGGAGAGATCATCCCTAACTCTTACTTGGAATGTTCCATCGCACAGAAATCTTCTATTCCATTTCAAAAAAACTTAATAACCTACTCTCCTTCCCCCATACCACTCCAATTCACTAGTAACTTTTCATGGCAAGCAACATCAAAAGCTTTAGCGTAATCAATATAAGCAAACCTATTTGAAGTTTATATTTGAAACGGTAAACCTAAGTAATAGATTAAGTGAAAGTATACAAAATGAGAAGCTAACCGTTTGAATAAGAAAGTAACTGAATAATCTACTCATTATCTGGTATCACGGAGGTTGCTTATGGTGCACTGTCCGCTTCAGTGGCCTAGAGACCTATGTTACTCGTTACTGTTCTATTATTAGTCAAATAATGAGATATTAGGTAGCACAAAACGGATTTTTTCGACGACTGGATGTTGCCCATTTCAAAGAAAAGAGAAAAGCAACGGTCGTGTTCAATTTGAGTGAATATTTAATGCTCATTAGTTCATGTATATTATTGATGGTATCTATCAACTTCACTTTTTGTTTAGCAGATTATCTGTTGCTTCGTAGGGCATCTTATTAGTGAAAACTTTCCATCAAGCAGTAGTGGTATATTTCTATTTTTTCTTCTCGCCGTTTTACTGAATTTTGTTCTCTAATTAAATTTTTTTTTCAGGACTTCAGTGTTGAATTTATCATTTGTAAACCACATGCCTAATCTTCCAATATAATTTAATCATTAAGCAAACAAGCCATTATATCGTGACACAGGTTGTCCGTAAATTCCAGTGGATATCATTCTGCTTGCTTGATAAACAGAGAGAGAATCTTATTTCTCATTCTTAAACAAGTCAAAACGGATCGACAACGCGAATTCGGGTTTAGGACTGAATATTTTCCATCATCGATTATGGAAATAACACTTCCCAATATCGACTTTTCGTATCACTCATTAAAATTTATGAATCCAGAGGATATGAGAATTAACAATCACATCAAACGGCCATAATTAACTGTCATAATGCAACGATGCAAACAAATTAATAGCAGGTAACTAAATAGCTACAAATAACTACTAAGTAACCATATAAATACAGATGACAGTACTGACTGTTATCCAAATTGAGTTGATTTATCTATGCTGAGACGAATCAGCGTAATACGATGTTCTTCAATAAACCTTTTACATGATTAGGTTTAAATGAAACCACCAGTTGCCATCATCTCTTCAAAATTAATAAAAATGGTAATGAAATGCAGAAATTGTAACCGGTTATCTGATAAGATCACTTGCTTTACATTTGTGAATTTAGCCAATTCTCTATGAGTTTTCATATTTATTTATAAATTTCATATTTATAATGGAAAACATTCACTCTAACATTACTTTACGGCTAGTGCGTGCCTTTAACGGGTTGCTGACCAGCAATAATGACCAATAGAATACTGAAATACCATTTCGTCACGAAGAATCAACATTAACTGACGACAATGTATTGTGTATCTCTTTCGATCACAAATCTAAACTTGCATGTGGCAATGTGATTTTCGATGTATACAAATATTTTTAGGAATATCTCAATGAGTTGTAAATAAGAAGATATCGCATGCATTCGGGGAGTTAGCTATATTGCTTATGACGAAATTACAAGGCTACTAGCATTGTTATGGCCTCATAGATTTTATCTATTTACTGCATCCCTCACATTTTCCGAACCTTAGAAGCAAACGTTAATTGTGCCGATCTTTCAAAAGGTTCTAAAGACAGAACTATTAATTAACCACCTATCATTCTAACCAATATGTCTGTAACGCAATCAAGTTAACCAATAATGGACCGTATTGTTGACCATCTCGTTAGCGTCAGCTTGTTCTCTCTTTGCTAATTCTACTTCCTACCTAAGCGCTTAGCTGCATTTTGATTAATTCCCTACCTAATAGACTTTACTAAAGCCTACAATACCGTCTTTCACTTAAATGGTGTATGTGTATACTCTTCTAGAATAACTCGATTGTTAAACAAATTTTGTAATTCACTGTTCCTGGATCGTTACAGACACTTGAACTTGAGCTTCTCGGAACATTGCAATAATCTCGAGAATTCCATATGCATGGTACTTATGCTCTAAATATTCCAACTAGGTATTAATGATCCCAGTCTACGTATTATTCAGCAAGTATAAGTTGCTTGCTAATGATGCGCAATTGCTTAAATATGATGAGTATGATGGATTGTCTCGGTATTGTTGGCCCTCAACTGATAGGCCTCAGAGTTGTAAATGATTACTTCGCTAAATATTCCAATGGTCACTTTTGTTTGCATAATCAATTTCTTTGATGACATAAAAATAAATGCCTTAACGTTGTTCATAGGTGGATGTTATTACAACCAAAGAAGACATTTCCTTCCTCTTCAACACACTGCAGCTTGAATCTTGCCTCTATTCAATAACATTTTTCATTTATTTATGCTGAATGAAATTGCTGTATTCAGGAGAGTGAATAACTAGACTAGTGCTGTTAACTTTATTGTCTTCATACTGTTCAGTAAGTTAACTGTACAAAAAACGAACAATATTAAGAAAAGCATTTCGTTGAACTGTACAAAAAACGAACAATATTAAGAAAAGCATTTCGTTGTTGTGGCATCTTTCAACATTCCTATAAAGAAATAAGCATTACCTTTAGAATTAAAACTACAGAACTGTACCACTTTGAGCATAAGCTTGTATTTGTTCACACAATTTCCATCGGTTTCTTTGATATGAATAAATCATTAGCATTTATCAACGTTAATGTTCCACTATCAACGATAACATCGGTTATCAATTTTGATTCAAATGTCTATTTATTCCTCAGTTTCGCAAAAAAAAATCTTTAAAGGTCTTTTTTCGAAAATGTAACGTTTAGAATAAACAGCTGGCTGATAGAGTCGAAGTCTCCTTATTCACTGCTTTCAAATAAGCTTCTTCAGTAACTCCAGCCAACTTTCTAGCAATACCATCGGCAACAAATCAGTTCAGCTACATTTAGTTCACATACGTCTCACCTTAGAATGTTGAAAATAAGTAAAGAAATCGGTGATTGTGTAAATAAACAGAGAAATGAATATATGAATAAGGAAATAAATTAATAAATAAAGAAATAAATAGCTAATTTTTATGTTTGTTATATGTTTATGCTTAGAAATATTTTATATCACTGCATTATGTTTATGTTTAAAACCAGTATGTTTATGTTTGTAGTTTAATGATACCGCTCATTCCTTTTTTAGCGCAGTAAAGTCAGGTGTGCAACGCTTCACGATACAAATGAGTGGAAACGCACGCAGAGGATTTGCATCGTCCAGATTTTTGCATTATAGCTCATTTTTGCTTGAATTTACAACGGCACGCCTATGAGGCACATAACAATCTGTTCTCTTGTATAATTAAAAGCTTATAGAAATCATAAAAGGAGGAATTATTCTTTAAATGAAACATATTGTTTATGCAATAAACGAATTTAACAATATTTCATGAATTCTTTAAGAATAAAGAATTCAAGTAAAAGGTGATGATGAATCGCAGCAAAATTTCTGGTTAGATATTTATCGTGTGATGTGGAACTATACTCATCACATCTGACCACCATAGTTCATCGTTTTGAAATTAGACAACAAATGCATACACCTATATTGACATATTTTTTTATATGCACAAATATTACATGGCCATAATAAAAAAAATTTGAAATTTGCTGAAGCGTATAATAATATGCTCGATTCGAAAGTCAATCCGTTTTTGAATTAACTGCACATTTTCGAAAAGAATTTTCAAATAATTCTATCCGATGAAGAATTTTTGAAATTTTTCTAATTTTAAAGCTATTTAAAGAATAAGCAACAGTGATTGGTTACTTTTCAACTAAATAATAGTAGAAATGTGTTCAGTCGGAAACGCTAAGGCAGATGTTAAAATGAAATTGAATAGCATAGAAATTAGCTATGAGCTACATTTGCAGTAACAACAATAAATTGTTGTTGCTGCTGCTTCTATGGAATGCTAAATTTATGTACTGTCTAGTGCTAATTTTACCATCTTATAAGTTGTGATGAAATTTATGTTCTCTTTCTAGC